>BROG01000373.1:417500-706466 GCA_030159075.1 Atrina japonica
TAGAGCAGTCCAAATGTGTCTTTTGGGGTAGATGGGTTAAAGCAGTATCAGTTGTTTTGACTTTTTTGAAAAGGTGACTTAGCCACTGATTATATCTTATTTAATGGAACTGTGAACTCACGGTGGCTGTGACTGGTTGACCGGGGATACTTACTCCTCCATGGCACTTGATCCCACCTCTGAATGTTCATATGTCTGTGAGTCCAATGTTCATCTGTTTTGTATAATGTCTAATGAACCTTCTTTTGATAAACACTTTGGCATCTGTGATTTTTATATTGAAGTCTCAATACAACTTAAATTACATAGTCAATACATAATTCCCATCATAACTGGCAACAAACATGAGTATTTGCAATTAAACTTTAAAAAAATAATTACAGGATTTCAAGTTGTATAAAAATGTAAATGTGATATAAAGAATATAAAAGATATTGGAAAAACAATGTCTATTGTCTATTCTATTTTGTCTTTCATGAGTTGTCAGTTCAAATAATATGAATATGACACAATTTAATGTCTTCATGATTAATATTCCTTCATAATTTTATCTTTAACCAAAAAAAATCCATACGTCCAACTTGGCAATGGCCATACCATCTTACATACTCCCCTGCCCAATCCAAGGATCAAACGCAAGTCACAATGATGAAAGTTGAGAGCAGTAACCACTGCTCTATCTGCTGGGTAATATCAAGAGGACATCTAAATAATAAGTAAATGACTATCCCCAAAAACCTTTGTGTCCTGAAATTTGCATGCTGGACAAATTGACAAATTACAATGTATGTCTAAAACAATTTAATTCCCATAATGCCATTGTGTCCATCTCTGAAGAACAGATAGTTCCCTGCATCACCACATCCCGGATATTGACTCTGTACTTCCTCATCAGCAGACAAGTGCACAGGAAAAAAAGATCGCGGACCGACCCCAAGAAATTGTAGAACACCAATTAGCCGTCCTCTGAAGTCAAAATGAAATAAGTGCTCCCTATAGGTTTCAGTTACCTGTGAACTTTGTGTCCAGGTGACAACAAATCCAGCTGAAGAAATAAAACGAACAAAATATTAAAAGAATGGAATCTACACAGTGGAATCATGCTATGTTGAAATCAGGTGAGTAAATATTTAGGTTGTATCATAGTTGAATGGCTGGTCCCTATTTTGATTGATAGATAATAATACATTAAAAAATATTTCGATTTTCTCGAATTCTGTGCATCTCAAAGTAATTATGGGTGGTGACAGGTCCCATGAACTACGAAACAACAAGATTCCACTGTATAAACCAAATATATATATATATATATATATATATATATATATATATATATATATATATATATATATGGTTTAATGTATTCCAAATTGTACCCAGAGGTTATTAGGAGTCTGATTCAAACTTCTACAATTTCGTTTAAGTAACTTGCAAACTTAATATAACTAATAATAAATCTGACAAAGTTGTATTGCTGATGCTTTTTTAGAAACACGTCTGTATGATTAACGTGGACAACTACATGTATATATTTAAAACAGTTTTCATTAACAAATCAAATAAAAGCCAAAATGATATCCTTAACAGAAATATCACCAAGAAGGTATGTAGACTAATAGATTTAGCCCTTTGACTTTTACAGATAATTGTTAGATGGTCAGTTTTGCTTCATATAGGTTTTATAAATTTATGTTTCGAAAACATCAGCCAAAATACACACATACACATTTACATACAAACACATATATTTGATATATACACACATGTACATGAATATGCACATATATACATATATACATGCATAAACATGCACACATATACTTATACACATATAAATTAATATACACATGCACATACATATAAACATTGTTTGTTTGTTTGTTTGTTTATTGTTGTTTAACGTCCCACTCAAGAATCTTTCACTCATATGGAGACGCCATCAAATGTCGGTGAAGGGCTTCAAATTTTGGCCAATGCTCGGCACTTACGGCCATTGAACAGTGAGGGTTCTTTAACGTGCTGACACCTACTGCGACACAGGACCTTGATTTTTACTATCTTATCAGAAGGACAGGAAACCAACCTGCCGTCAGCTGGACTCGAACTCACGACCTCATGTTCAAGAGTGGAGCGCGCTACCGACTGAGCCAGGCATGAAAAACATACATCTACATATACCAGTATACAATGGAACCTAGCTATTAAGACTACCTTTCTGATTGCCACCAGGCCGGCTCACATATAAACATAAAAGTGCACATTCATCATGTTCATACATAAAAATTCACACATATACTTCTACATATATACACACATCAATATACAGACATACATATACAAATACATAGAAAGTTATCAGTAGGTGTTAAAACATAACTATCACGTTTTAAAGACTATCACTTGTGTAATGTAAAATTCTAATAATATTACATAAACTTATCAATATGGTCATTTGATGAACTTAATGCGATCATGGCCCGAAGTCACCAAATTTACTCAGTACTCAAGCTCAACTAACCTTTTTACGATTTTAAGGTAAAAACATGCAAACTTCATTCTGTAACTGGACATGTTTGTATATTGATGGCATACAATTGTAAATAATTATAAAAATTATTGCTCATTTGAAGAAAACTTCAGAAATACTTAAAAAATGTTTGAGTACGTACTCAAATCTTGAGTACCGTACTCAACGTATTTATTCGTTTTTTACAGAAAAATCATAAATGTGACCCAAAAATTTATATGTAAATGATTAAAAACCATAATATGTTTCCTAATCACTAAAATCCAAAAGTTTTATAAACAATTTTATAGTCAAAATAATGAAATAAAAGTTGAGCTTGAGTATTGAGTAAATTTTGTGACTTCGGGCCCATGTGTTACAATATAAATAACTAAATTGTCTGTGATATGACTTCCTCTGTATGGGTTTTGTATTGTTTGAATAAGGTTTCACAAAACTTTTAAGAGGGCAAAACTCATTATATCAACCCCTGGTAAACATATTTGGGGATGCAATAAAGCATATTTATCCCTATCAGAAACATTTTAAGATAGAAAAAATTCAAAATTAAAATTATTTGAAATTCAGTGGTAAAGCATCTTTAAGGGTCATTTTAAAACATTTATAAGAACTTTTTGTTGATTTTTTTAGCCCTGATCGCTTTTGCTTCTTATAATCCTGACTTAACTGTTCCCTAGATAGTAGCAGTATTGCATATTCTGGAACTGATGACAAAATAACTTGACCACAGTTAATACTGACCGTGTTCTCCAATAAAGCAGACTTCTTTGAGAAATCCTGGCAACTGTACAGTCAAAACAAGTGATATTTCACTGCATCTAGAAAACAATAAATAATTATTAGGAGTGCATGCAAGAAACTGCTAAAAAAAACTTTCAGAAATATACATTAGATATAAAGCAGATCGAAAAGATTTCTAGCTATAAACTTCAGTTACTGAAGTTGAATCTCAAATGTGAATGCACAATATAATGCCAAATGAATGAAAGCCTACCCTGCTATTAAACAAAAAGAAAAGAACAGATTGTTTTAAAAAAAACAGAAATCACTATGCCACATTGAAATCTTGCATGAATATTGTAACTGAAAAAAGTTATAGGAAACTGTCTGTGTCGCAACTAATTTGTACATAGAGAATGAAAATGTTATGCTTTTGTCTTAGAGTTATCTTCCTATAGCTGTAGATCTAGATTTCACATTGATGAGAAGCGATTGTGCAAACAATTTGGCAACCTTGATACCCCTAATTACCTAAAAAATGTTGCTATCACAGAACTTTTTCACTCGTGAGTCCCTGAGGGTATACATATTACATAAACCTAGTACCTGGTATTTCGGTACCAGCTGATAATCTTATACTAAAATACTAATTTGCACTGATAGCACCATTTAAAATTGTAAATTCTTCTAAAGCTAAGATAACCAGCTTTTGACAGTGGTTACTTTTAGACAGATTTTGGTTATACATCTAGATGTGATATTTGTCTGACACCACTTTTTCTTATCTAAAATTGGAGCTCAATTGATGAAATCTAATTGACACAAACGATCGTCTTGAGCATTTTAACTTTGGTATTATGTTTATATTTTATATTCTTCAACATTGTAATCAAATATCAAACATATGAACAAATTGCTAACAGTCTCTCTCTTTTTTAAAGTGAGTTGTTGGGTCAAGCAGTATTTTCAACTTAAATAGGACCCGCTTTATTATAGGAACAGAGGAAGACAAAGGTAATTTTCTACACACTGCTTGGTCATCATCAAGTGACTGCTTCTAGATCCACTTGCTAAAAAAATTACCATAACTCTATTCTGAAAATTTCGTTCCAATTTATATAATCCTTAACCCATTTACCCCCTAAAGACACATTTGGATTGGTCTAAGTCATTGATTTACAATAGAGAATATCATTTGTCAGGGGTTGTGACTGGCTTCAAGCTAAGTTAAAATGATTCCCAGTATTCAGAATACTCTTAAGTGTTACATGTTTTAAGCCAGCTGCTCCTAATATTTCGTTCTGACATACGTTCAAACTTATGTACTGTAAAGGCAGCAAATCAAAACACATTCAACATTAGACCTACCCTATCATATTATCTGGTACCTCAACCAAGGCCAAATGTGTATCAAGAACAATGGCAGCCCTGGTGTATGGTTTACCATCTTGCATAAACTTCATCTCATGAGCCACAAAAACATTTGAAAATGTTCCCTGTATTTCACATTCACCCTGCTTTAGCGTCAAACACAAGGACCTGCAAACAAAATAAAGATGAATTCACTGTAAACAACATTGTTCTGCCAACAGGAGGGTTTAAGTTTACTGTAAATCTGATTGTTTTGTCTGTAGAAAGATGCAAAATCACATTAAATTACATTATTCCACCTAAGGGAGAAGTAAATCCACTGTACACAACATTGTTCAACCTACACAAGAATTAAAATTCACTGTAAATCACCTTGTACTGCCTAAAGGAGGAGTAAATTCACTGACACAAAATTGTTTTACCTATAGGAGGGTTTAAACTCACTATAAATCACCTTGTACTGCCTAAAGGAGGAGTAAATTCACTGACATAACATTGTTCTACGTATAGGAGGGTTTAAACTCACTGTAAATCACCTTGTACTCCCTAAAGGAGGAGTAAATTCACTGACACAAAATTGTTCTACCTATAGGAGGGTTTAAACTCACTGTAAATCACCTTGTACCGCCTAAAGGAGGAGTAAATTCACTGACATAACATTGTTCTACGTATAGGAGGGTTTAAACTCACTGTAAATCACCTTGTACTCCCTAAAGGAGGAGTAAATTCATGACATAACATTGTTCTACCTATAGGAGGGTTTAAACTCACTGTAAATCACCTTGTACCGCCTAAAGGAGGAGTAAATTCACTGACATAACATTGTTCTACGTATAGGAGGGTTTAAACTCACTGTAAATCACCTTGTACTGCCTAAAGGAGGAGTAAATTTCACTGACATAAACATTGTTCTACCTATAGGAGGGTATAGGAGGGTTTAAACTCACTGTAAATCACCTTGTACTGCCTAAAGGAGGAGTAAATTCACTGACATAACATTGTTCTACGTATAGGAGGGTTTAAACTCACTGTAAATCACCTTGTACTGCCTAAAGGAGGAGTAAATTCACTGACATAACATTGTTCTACCTATAGGAGGGTTTAAATTCACTGTAAATCACCTTGTACTCCCTAAAGGAGGAAAATATTCACTGACACAACATTGTCCTGCCTATAGGAAGGTATAAACTCACTGTGAACAACATTGTTCTGTCTATAACAAGATTTGAATTCACTGTAAGCTGAATCTAATTGAATAAGAATGAGCCTTAACATTTCTGTTTTGACAATATTTTATAGAAAAAAGTTGTATTTATTCAGATTTCATTTTGATTGTTTTAATTGTGTTAATACCACACTCACATGATTTTTTTTTTTATTGTTATTATTACAGTTGTGATCAGTTTGCAATGCTTGAGGAAAAATTAAACGTGGTCACAAAGAAACCGGTCAAAAGACAATCTGCCTTATTTATGTTTTTGTCTTATTCATTGTTTACCACTATGCTCAAATGACAATAAAACACTTGGCTGTTACTTCAATCATTCAGTGCAACATATATGACATAGATATATACATTAACACAAAAAAAACTGGGGGACTTGCTCACATAATCACCTTAGATTCCAATGGAGTTTGAACCTGTATCGAGTAGAGCTGAGATACTTTGTGATATAAATCAAAATGCTTTAATCACCATGGTGACCAACTGTTTTACTTTAAACATTCTGTTAAAGTTTCTATATTAGTAATTATACCAACCATATACAAGTGATTTATCAGCATTTGATTTGCATGTATTAAAAAAGTATTTTTGAGAAAATGGTATCATAACACTTACATTTATATGATAATGTTTACTTTACAAGTTGCTATAATGCAAGTCACATTTTTGAAAAAAAAAATTAAAACAAGCATTCTGAATCAATACATTCCCTTATCTGTGAAACCATTATTAAAGGGGCATTAACTGTGCTTTCTCCAAAATTTTCTTTTCCCTTTTTTACTAATAAGATTGTTATACAACAATAAAAGAAGCAATATACACAGGCATAAAAATTCTTAAATTCCTGTATATTTTGTGAAAATTGCTGGAGAAACCCTGGTTTGGCACTTTTTCAATTGCAATTGATTAACTCAACCTTACTCTTTGTATATGAATACCACACTGGAGCAGACCTTATTTTCACAAAAACGAATTGGAATACAAGATTTGTTTATAGCTCTTATTTGTTGTACATTAAGTACAAGTAGTAAAAGAAGATAATATTGAAATATTTTTTTTTTTTTTTTTTTTTTTTTTTGGTAAAGACAGCTTATGCCCAGTTATGTGAATTGCGAACAAATAACAAAACGTTAAACTAAACCAAGCTTAACTGGACATAAGCAAATAAAGCAACTGCCCATCCCCCGTCCCCCACCATCACCATAGTTACGTGACAAATATGGTAATTTGTTCATGTTATGTTCAATACTGCAAGGAAGTCCTCATACATACTTATAACAAGAGGTTGTTACATTGATCTTCAACTTCTGTACCAGTCTGGAACTGGCAAATCCAACAGAGTTTATTGTCTTTACCACAAGAACTTCTCCAAACAGATCCAAATTCTCCACTGTTGTAAAATCTTGGCAGATATAATCTTCGCCATCAATGCGACTCCAAAGACTACAAGAAAAACAAAACTGAATTTAAATACCATCCAAGCAAAATGTACAGAATTTATCCTGCCAGGTCAGAATTTCACAAATCATTGTACTGTCTGACAGTTAAAAAAAATTAATAAATAAATAAAATTCCCAATCATTTGTAGATAAGGAAGAAATCTATTTGCTGGATGTGTATTGTGTTAATGCTTCATTATGAAGTGAAAGAAGAAACAAAAAAATATTACTTTGAAATATACAATGGGATAACCGTAGATCTGATCTACATGAACACATTGATAATCACAGGTCTGATATACATGTATATTGATAATCACAGGTCTGATTTACATGAACACATTGATAATCAAAGGTCTGATATACATGTACATTGATAATCAAAGATATACATGTATATTGATAATCAAAGATATACATGTATATTGATAATCACAGGTCTGATATACATGTACATTGATAATCACAGGTCTGATTTACATGAACACATTGATAATCAAAGGTCTGATATACATGTACATTGATAATCAAAGGTCTGATATACATGTACATTGATAATCACAGGTCTGATTTACATGAACACATTGATAATCATAGGTCTGATATACATGTACATTGATAATCAAAGGTCTGACATACATGTACATTGATAATCAAAGATATACATGTATATTGATAAGCACAGGTCTGATATACATGTGCATTGATAATCAAAGGTCTGATATACATGTACATTGATAATCAAAGGTCTGATATACATGTACATTGATAATCAAAGATATACATGTATATTGATAATCACAGGTCTGATATACATGTATATTGATAATCACAGGTCTGATATACATGTACATTGATAATCACAGGTCTGATATACATGTATATTGATAATCTCAGGTCTGATATACATGTATATTGATAATCACAGGTCTGATATACATGTACATTGATAATCACAGGTCTGATATACATGTACATTGATAATCACAGGTCTGATATACATGTACATTGATAATCAAAGATATACATGTATATTGATAATCACAGGTCTGATATACATGTACATTGATAATCACAGGTCTGATATACATGTACATTGATAATAAAAGATATACATGTATAATTGATAATCACAGGTCTGATATACATGTGCATTGATAATCAAAGGTCTGATATACATGTATATTGATAATCAAAGATATACATGTATATTGATAATCAAAGGTCTGATATACATGTACATTGATAATAAAAGATATACATGTACATTGATAATCACAGGTCTGATATACATGTATATTGATAATCACAGGTCTGATTTACATGTATATTGATAATCACAGGTCTGATATACATGTACATTGATAATCAAAGTTCTGACATACATTTCCATATTTACTTTATCTAAATATTTTCTAAGTATGGTTTTTTCAAACCACACATGAACCATGTTTTACAAACTTACAAAATAAACAAACACCTACTGTTTTTGTCCATTCACTGCAAACAGTTTGCTTCCTATTATTAGGGGGTGCCAACCACATGCATCTACTGTGTTTTGAATAAGACCAGACTCCACGGTAACAGGGATTTCATCTTTTATTGATCCAGTCTCGTCATATACTATCACTCTCCTGTAAATATAAATATACGGTCAAATCAATGTCACAAGAGCACATAATTATACCATTTCTACTAGCACTATCAATTATATAGGTAATTGTCTTATTTCCTGAAGAAAGATATTATAAGTTTGTCAAATATATTCTTTAAATAATGTCAAACATAAAACAAAGTGACAGGAACACCATTACAAGATGAAGTATATGAGTATGTCAACTAAAGCAAGAGCAGTATGGGAATCATTGGAGATGAGTACAACAACGGGAGTCACTGGGGATGAGTCCAACAATGGGAATGTGGTCAGCAGTTGAGGAATCAATGGGGGATGAGTCCAGATATGGGAATGGGGTCAGAAGTATCGGAATGATTAGTGATGAGTCCAGCTATGGGGATGTTATTTGCAGCTGGGGAATCAATTGGGGACGAGTCCAGATATTGGAATGTGGACGGCAGTATGGGAATCATTAGGGGTTAGTTCAGCTATGGGAATGTGGTTGACAGTATGGGAATCACTGGGGGTTAAAACAGCTATGGGAAAGTGGTCGGCAGTATGGGAATCATTAGGGATGAGTCCAGTAATTGGAATGTGGTCGGCAGTATGGGAATCGTTGGGGATGAGTCTAGCTATGTGAATGTGGTCAGCAGTATGGGAATCATTGGGGATGAGTCTAGCTACGGGAATGTCGTTGGCAGTTGGGGAATCATTAGGGATGGGTCTAACTATGGGAATATGGTCGGCAGTATGGGAATCATTGGAGATGTCTCCAACTATGGGGAATCATTAGGGATGAGTCCAACTACGGAAATGTGGTCAGCAGCTGGAGAATCAATGGGGGAAGAGTCCAGATACTGGAATATTTTCAGCGAAAAAGGTTCAGCTATGAGAATGTGGATGGCAGTATTGGAATCAATTGGGATGAAACACAGGTACGGGAATGTGGTCGGCAGTATGGGAATCATTGGGGATGAGTAAGTATGGGAATGTGGTAAGCAGTTGGAGAATCAATGGGGGATGAGTCCAGATATGAGATTGTGGCTGGCAGTATGGGAATCATTAGGGAGGAGTTCAGCTATGGGAATGTAATCGGCAGTATGGGAATCATTCAGGTGAGTCTAACTATGGGAATGTGGTCGGCAGTTGGGAAATCAATTGGGATGATGTCTAGATATTGGAATGTGGTCAGCAGTATGGGATTCAATAGGGATGAGTCCACTATGGGAATGTGGTTAGCATCTAGGGGATTAGTCCAGATATTGGAATGTGGTCAGCAGGATGAGTTCAGCTATGGGAATGTGGATGGCAGTATGGGAATCACTGTGGATGAAAACAGCAATCGGAAAATGGTCTGCAGAATGGGAATCAATCAGGGATGAGTCTAAATATGGGAATGTGGACAGCAGTATGGGAACCATTAAGGTGAGTCAAACTATGGGAATGTGGTCGGCAGTTGGGAAATCAATTGGGATGATTCCAGATATGGGAATGTGGCTGGAGGTATCGAAATCACTGGGGATGAAAACAGCTATGTGAAAGTACTCGGCAATATGGGAATCATTGCGCATTAGGAATCATTAGGGATGAGTGCAGCTATGGGAATCCGGTTGGCAGTATGGTAATCATTAGGGATGATTTCAGCTATTGGAATGTGGCCAGCAGTTCGGGCACCATTAGAGACATGTCCAGCAATGAGAATGTGGTCGGCAGTATGGGAATCATTGGAGACAAGTCCAACTATGGGAATCATTGGGGATGAGTCCAACTATGGGAATGTGGTCAGCAGTTTGGGAATCAATGGGGGATGAGTCCAGATATGGGAATGTGGCCAGCAGTATGGGAATCAATAGAGATGGATCAAGCTATGGGAATGTGGTTAGCAGCTGGGGAATTAATGGGGGATGAGTCCAGATACAGGAATGTGGTCGGCAGTATGGGAATCATTAGGAATTAGTCCAGCTATGGGAATCTGGTAAGCAGCTTGGGAATCAATGGGGGATGAATCCACATATTGGAATGTGGTTAGCAGGATGAGTTCAGCTATGGGAATGTGGATGGCAGTATGGGAATCACTGGGGATGAAAACAGCTATGGGAAAGTGGTCTGCAGTATGGGAATCAAAAGGGATGAGTCCAGATATTGAAATGTAGTCAGCAGTTTGGGAATTATTTGGGATGTGTCCAACTACCAAAATGTGGTCAGTAGTTGGGGAATCAATGGGGGATGAGTCCAGATATGGGAATGTGGCTGGCAGTATGGGAATCATTAAGGTGAGTCAAACTATGGGAATATGGTCAGCAGTTGGGAAATCAATTGGAATGAGTCCAGATACGGAATGTGGTCAGCAGTATTGGAATCATTAAGGATGAGTCCAGCTATAGGAATGTGGTGTGAAGTATGGGAATCATTATTAGGGATGAGTTCAGCTATGGGAATGTGGCTGACAGTATGGCAATCATTAGGCATGAAACCAGCTATGGTAATGTGGTCGGCAGTTTGGGCATCATTAGGGATGTGTCCAGCTATGAGAATGTGGTCTACAGTATGGGATTCATTGTCAAACTACGGGAATCGTTGGGGATGAGTCCAACTATGGGAATGTGGTCACCAGTTGGGAAATCAATGCGGGATGAGTCCAGATATGGGAATATGGTCGGCAGTATGGTAATCAATAGGGATGAGTTCAGCTATGGGAATGTGGCCAGCAGTTGGGGCACCATTAGAGATATCTCCAGTAATGAGAATGTGGTTGGCAGTATGGGAATCATTGGAGACGAGTCCAACTATGGGAATCATTGGGGATGAGTCCAACTATGGGAATGTGGTCAGCAGTTTGGGAATCAATGGGGGATAAATCCACATATTGGAATGTGGTTAACAGGATGAGTTCAGCTATGGGAATGTGGATGGCAGTATGGGAATCACTGGGGATGAAAACAGCTATGGGAAAGTGGTCTGCAGTATGGGAATCAAAAGGGATGAGTCCAGATATGGGAATTATTTGGGATGTGTCCAACTACCAAAATGTGGTCAGCAGTTGGGGAATCAATGGGGGATGAGTCCAGATATTGGAATGTGGCTGGCAGTATGGCAATCATTAAGGTGAGTCAAACTATGGGAATGTGGTCGGCAGTTGGGAAATCAATTGGGATGAGTCCAGATACGGGAATGTGGTTGGCAGTATGGGAATCATTATGGATGAGTCCAGCTATAGGAATGTGGTCTGCAGTATGAGAATCATTAGAGATGAGATCAGCTATGGGAATGTGGTTGGCAGTATGGGAATCACTGGGAATGAAAACAGCTATGAGAAAGTACTCGACAGTATGGGAATCATTAGGCATTAGGAATCTATCATTAAAGATGTGTCCAGCTATGAGAATGTGGTCTGCAGTATGGGATTTGTTGTCCAACTACGGGAATCATTGGGGATGAATCCAACTATGGGAATATGGTCACCAGTTGGGGAATCTATGGGGGATGAGTCCAGATATGGGAATGTGGTCAGCAATATGGGAATCATTTGGGATGAGTCCAACTACCGGAATGAGGCAAGCAGTTGGGGAATCAATGGGGGATGAGTCCAGATATAGGAATGTGGCTGGTAGTATGGCAATCATTAGGGATGAGTTCAGCAATGGGAATGTGGTCGGCAGTATGGGAATCATTAAGGTGAGTTAAACTATAGGAATGTGGTCGGCAGTTGGGAAATCAATTGGAACGAGTCCAGATATGGGAATATGGTCAGCAGTTTGGGAATCATTAAGGATGAGTCCAGCTATAGGAATGTGGTGTGAAGTATGGGAATCATTATTAGGGATGAGTTCAGCTATGGGAATGTGGCTGACAGTATGGCAATCATTAGGCATGAAACCAGCTATGGTAATGTGGTCGGCAGTTTGGGCATCATTAGGGATGTGTCCAGCTATGAGAATGTGGTCTGCAGTATGGGATTCATTGTCGAACTACGGGAATCATTGGGGATGAGTCCAACTATGGGAATGTGGTCACCAGTTGGGGAATCAATGGGGGATGAGTCCAGATATGGGAATATGGTCAGCAGTATGGGAATTAATAGGGATGGGTCCAGTTATGGGAATGTGGTTAGCAGTATGGGAATCATTTGGAATTAGTTTAGCTATGGGAATGTGGTTGGCAGTTTTTTCATCACTAGTAGGTAAACTAGTGGTAAACTAGTAGGTTACTAGGGTAAACTAGGGCTGGGACTAGATTGCCCAGTGGAATTTTTTTACGTGTATTTTCTGTAGTAGCCTCAAGCATGTCGAGTGCTTGTTCTGATAAATATCAGTAAGTTTAGTTCCTTGTGACTTACATAACTTACATAAGTAAGTAATTTTCTGTGTGCTGACTTGCATTCTAAGTGAAAGAATTCTAGCCAGGATGTAAAACAACATACAAACTAAAACAAAGGAACCTGGCAAATTATAACCACCTACCTCTGACTGAATCAATGTGGTCTTATTAGTGAGCTGGTCTCATGAATGAGGTTCTTTACTTATTAAAATATTTACTGTAGCAAGAGACTGGAAATTAATGTCTGAATGTGAGGTAGTCTCCTTCATTGAGGTGGTCTTTAGACAAGGTTCCACAGTACACTAAAGACAAGGTTCCACAGTACACTAAAGACAAGGTTCCACAGTACACTAAAGACAAGGTTCCACAGTACACTAAAGACAAGGTTCCACAGTACACTAAAGACAAGGTTCCACAGTACACTAAAGACAAGGTTCCACAGTACACTAAAGACAAGGTTCCACAGTACACTAAAGACAAGGTTCCACAGTACACTAAAGACAAGGTTCCACAGTACACGTGAAAACAAATACACAAATTAATAATGTGTCACATGCATACCTGGGTTGGTTAACAACGTTGATATGATAGTATATAATGTCTGCATTTTCCAGTCTGTTGTTGTGGTATTGTTTTATTTGTGGGTATGCTGTCAATCCCTGGTATGCATTGATATCAAAATATTGACATCCACTCTCTAAAAACTGCATGTTGATGAAACTCTCTTTTGAGGAGCAGTCAATGAACTGAAAATGATTATTAAGACTCTGATTTTATAGTTATTATCTAATTCAGCCAATCTTATCTATGAAGGCCACTCAAGGGAATAGGCAAAAGTAGTCTTAAAGACATGTGGCCATTATAAAGAGGTTTATTCATTTTTAAAAAGTCAATAAAGGCTATGTTTGAATGGCCTTTATAGGCTGGTGCCCTTTATACTTAGAACATCTTTAATGCAACGTTGACTGTACTTTTAAATAGATAAAAGATTCCTGAAAGGGTGTCGGCAAATGAAAATTGTCATCCTTTGTAATTATTGTCAACAGAGACTTTTCCTCAGTTGGCAATTTATCAGTGTGCCGAAAACCACTACTGCACTATCAGGAATGATATTTCCATTTTCTATGTTTGACAAAATACAATTAAAAATGTGATATACAGTAAAACACTGTTTCTGAAATGAAAGTATGTTCTCTAAAGAAAAGTGGTCCCTCAAAAGAGTTTTTATTTACAGAGATATTTAACGTGTCATCTTTTCAAAATCAGTTGTCTCGGCCCAGAACGAGATATTATATTTAGATGGCCTAAGTACTACCCCTATAGTTTGTACAATAAACTACTGATAAATAAGAATATGACCAGCATTGACTGATTCATTGATCAAGATGGATACATTCTTTTTCATAAGAGCAAGCTGTCTTTTTGTAACACTATACCCCAAAAAGCATAGACATTTCAAAACATTTTAAAGTCCCATAACTCCGGCAGATACTGACAAATTATGACCTTATTAAGATTCTATCGTTAGATCACATTGAGGGGCCTTCATGGTCGAGTGGTTATAGCAAGATGCTTTAAACCATGAAGTTTCTCACCTCTAGTCAGCACTATTTTGAGTCCAAATGCAACCTAAGCTGATTTTGTGAGAAAGTTTGCCATTTTACTTGCAGAAGGGTGGTGGTCTCTTCCCGAGATACATTGTAATCAGTTTCTCTCCTCCATCAATAAAAACTGGACACTACCAGCTGACTAACATATTTTTGAGTGTGGAGTAACACAACATTCAAAATTAAAAAAAAAAAAAAACAGCAACAACAAAAAAGAACATATAGATATTAAGCAACATTCCAAATTTGCTTAAAATTTGAGGGCAGAAATTCTGGTGAAGATCGAACTGTTGCAGACACAGAATACCAAACATAATATGGTGCCTAATCTAGGATCTTGAGGCATGGTAGGGGGAGGGCACAGAAAAAAAAAACAAAAACAACAAATGTCCATGAACTATGAATACAAATCAAAGACCAATTAAGAGATTGTAAAGAGCATACCATAATTTGTTTATATTTAGTGTACTGGGTGGAACAGCTGTTTACTGAATTGGCAATTTGCAAAACAAGAGTTTTTCTGAAGCTGACAGGGCATGCATTTACTTCTAGATTTAACCTCTTCTCATAAATCTTCATTTCCTTGACAGCCTTCTTTGATTTTTCTTCCTCTCTCTTCTTTCTCTTTACCCACTTGTAACATACCTGTGAAAAAAGAAAAACTCAACTGCACTACCATCTAACAAAATTCTTTTTGTAGTTACCTCAGCACTCATTAATTACATACTCCAGTGCATGTTTTGCATACTATAGTAAAACCTGGCTAGGTGCACTCTTGTGAACCCTTTCCTGACCTCCTCACCAAATTTAGATTTTCGGTTATAGAGCATAACAAGACTGCCAATAGTAATCGCTCCCAATTGTCCCCATTCCTATGAGTATCCAGTGAGAAATAAGTTTATATGTTTCCTTGTCTTCACCTAAAAGTGAGTGGAATCATACATACTAAAATCAAATGGTTACTCTAGATTTCCCCTGCCAAATTATGTGAATTGGACAATAGTTTCAATTTTAGAGCATGCACAAAAAAATTCAAAATTCTATTTTTTTACAATGAAAATTTATAAAATGCATTGTGATAAGACAAAATCTAAGGACTGAAAGTCCTGACAGGCAAGACCCTTTGTCAAATTTTAAATATGTGAATAAACATGATTCATGCAGATACAAATAATACATTTTAAGCTTGTGTATTATAGAAATGAAATTGTTAAGAGGTATTGTTCTGAGTATCAACTCGTACTGACATGTAAAACCCACCAATTTCAAATATTTCATTATTATGTATATCAGTGAAAATATAAGCATGCCCTTCAATTATATATGCTTTAACTTAAAATCAAAATCATGAAAAAAAAGATGTAAGAAATACTGTAAATCTGGAAATATTCACTAGATACTATTTTTTGCAATACACAAGTTCTAAATTTATTCGCAAAATGATATTTTCATGATTTTGAAAACCAATTTCGTCACACCATTATTACACTTCATCATGCTATTTTATTTTTGTGCGCCATCATGAAATTATGACTGCGTATATAAAATTCTTGTGAATAAAAACAGACTTAAAGTAGACAGAATAATAAAAGATAACAAAGCTCACAACACATCATATTTTACATCCCTCGTCCAATTAACCCGACTTCAGCCTATCGAATTAACCATAACAGTGAAAACAGCTAGAGGTCAAAACAGGGTCATTTTTTTGCATAAGATATGGAACCTACCCAGTATCAGCAGCATAGCATGTACTAGGAATTATAAAACATAAATGTCATCCTGCATAGATGCTTTTATTCCCGAGGGATTTAATTTTGCTACATTTGAGGTAAAAGAGAATGTCTTGAAATTAAATACCTGTGAATATGATACCTAATACTAATGAAGTCTCAGAAAGACAATACACTAAAGTAAAATCCATACATTAGAGTATAAACTGCTGGGTTGGAGTCTTGTGAACACTTTCTTGACCTGGACTAGTTTAAATTTTAGGTAAAGCATAACGATATTAAAATTACATCAACGAGAGTAATTGTTCCTACTTGTCACCACACCTACTAGTATCCACTGAGGAATAAAACATTTTCCCCATGAAGCTTGTCATAACCGAAAAGTGAGTAGAATCATCCGTATGATAATCAAATGAAATTACTCCGCCAAGTCAAGCTATGTTAATTGGACAATACCATTTGAAATTATTATAAAAGTTGGTGCCTCTGAATATGTATTCATATACAGTAAAACTTGTATATAAAGACCGCTCAGTGGGATTTACGGAAACTGTCTTTATAGACAGGTGGTCTTGATATTAAGGATCACATAAGATATGAAATCCAAGGGAGATAACTTTCATAGTTTCCAGTGACATGTATCTTTCCTGCTGCGATGTTCCATATAGTTAATATGACACTACTACATGCACAACATGTAAATAATTAAAAAAGAAAATGAATCAAAGATTTTAAGAATTTTGATGCATGTTATTGTATATTTTATGACATTCATTTATGTGTACATTTCAGTCTTACTCATTCTCATGCAGCACTCACACAATTTTCAAAAAATTCAAACATTCAATTTATATAAGTCTTTCAATCTTAATATCAAAATATTAATAAGTATATAAAGCTTGTCATATACACAAAATGTACATTTACTATGTAGAGTCTTTCTTCTGTATGCAACACAAACAAATGACTAAATGTCATGGACTCTCAGCTACAGAAATTTACAAATTCAACAAAATACTACACATGTAATTTACATTCTGTTACAAAATGATTTAAACATCTTAGATATCTCAAAACAGTCAAAATTTTCAATACATAGCCTACACATGGTAGAAGTCATATACATGAACTGTAAGATATTTAGTACTCCACTGTATTCCTGAATATAAGAAAACAAAACATCAATTGGTTTTTAAATGCTCCTGCCTAATTACCACCCCGGGGCATTAATTGACACTTTCAGGTGGGTTGTGTCTATCAAAACATTGTGGATTATGCCATGTTGTTGATTAGTTTTTGCAGTATCCTATGAGACTTAAGCAAACTTATCTCTGAGTTATCTCCCTTCTGCCTGTAAGCGTCCACTGCATGAAATAAGAAAACATCTGGAGGACAAAATACAGCGGCCACTGGTCACATAAGGCAAGAGATCGCTAAGCCCCCCTAGCCCCCCCCCCCCGGTTCCGATGCCTATGATGTATAAAAGCCTTTCTTTAACATCTACTACACTTCTGCTGTTTTGGAAATGGTCTTGCCCAAAATTTTCTCCTTGTGAGAATAAACGATTATACAGGGGTACTTGAAGTCTGTTGATGAACGAGCATTAAGAAGCAGATAAACCTGACCTCAACTAATTTTCTTGACCTCCCTCAAGTTTGTAGGGGTGAGCAAAAAAAAAAAAAATACACAACTTACACCTGCAGACATACACCATCCCTTGTTGTGCATATACTGTAAAATTTTCAAGGCTTCTTTCTTCTCCTGTGCAGTGTACTTAGTGTTTCTTTCAATGATTTGCTTTTCACACTAAAATGAGGTGAAAAGTAAAGACGAGCATACGGAACTAACAATTTATAATCAAAACTTATCATATACATTTGAAAAATAATTCCTGTTGCATGAATAAATGATTTCATTTTGAAAGACCAAGAAAAATTTTAGTGCCTCATGATTTTTTTTTTATATAAAATCCCAAGAAACGGAAACATGAACAGCAAATCTGCAATAAATTCTACAAAGATTACATTGTACATAAGTATATATGTATATATATATATATAAATATATATATATATATATATATATATATATATATATATATATATATATATATATATATATACATGTATATATATATATATATATATGTATATATATATAGAGAGATACATGTCTATATAGTTTACCAGTCTGATTTTCATTTCAGTTTAAATAAGAAAAAAAAAAGAAATTCAAATTTGGAATCACAAAGATAGGACATACAGTAGAGAGACTATGTCACATTGTTTGTTTGTTTGTTTATTGTTGTTTAACGTCCCACTCAAGAATTTTTCACTCATATGAAGAGGTCACAAAAGGCTGGTGAAGGGCTTCAAATTTTGGCCTATGCTCGGCACTTACGGCCATTGAGCTGTGAGGGTTCTTTAATGTGCTAACACCTACTCTGACACATGATCTCGGTTTTTACTGTCTCATCCGAAGGACAGAAAATCAACCTACCACCGGCTGGACTCGAACTCACAACCTCATGATTAAGAGTTGAATGCACTACCGACTGAGCCAGGCCGGCTCACTATGTCACATAATAAAATTAAAGGTGCATACTCTTGTTGTCTCCTTTTAGTACTTATATAGATGTACAAAAACAAAAACAAAAGACATGCACAGGCATAAAACTTCTTAAATTCCTATGTATTTTGTGAAAATTACTTGAGAAACCCAGTTTGGCAATTAATCGTTTGCATATGATTCAATCAACCTTACTATTTGTATGAGAATACAACACTGGACCTAACGTTATTTTCAAAAAATATATAGGAATATTAAAAAAAAAAATTAGACCTGTATATACATGTACCTCTCTTATTTGTAATTTTACATCAATCTTGGAAGTGAAAAAACATTTTTTTTTTCTTTTTTCGGAAAACACAGTTAATGCCCCTTCAAAGATGAGTAAACTGACAATGTTGAATTCTGACAAATGTAAAACTGATACATTCACATGATAAGACAAACAAAGTAAAAATGATAAAAAAAAAAAAAAAACTCAAATTACTTTAAAGATATGATCTTTCATCTTGTTCATTAAGTTGACCTTTGCCCTTTCTCCGTTCACTCCTGTTCTTACAAGATACAACGAGTATGGTACATTTTCACCAATCATATGAATGGTGTCATCATTTGTTCTCACTAGTTCAACTTCGACTCCATCGTCATCACAGTAAATTTCTACAGGTGTTGGAATTATCATTGTTTCTGAAATGTATGAATTCAGCAGATCTGACATACTGATCTAACTCATCAATCCCTTAAATATAATGAACTCTTCTAATTTGCATTGATTTAGATCAGTCCATATGTGTATTTAGGGATGAAAGAGTAAATTATCATTGTAATTTAGCAAGTTAAAGGTCAAAGACATCAAATGACACACCCAGTGTACAAACCAAATGTCTGGAGTACATAAACTAATATTCCGAGGTCCATTTTACAGGTATTAAACAACTGACTCCCAAATTCAATTTTCTTCATTTTTTGTCTATTAATAGTTCACTTTGATCTTTATTGAAATGCAAACTATGAAAAATATATTTGCAAAATTTTGAGAAAAATTACAGTGAATATTCTCCATCGAGGCATATCTAGAATTCCCTTGGAAAGTGTAAACAGGTCAATCTAATTTCTTGTTTACTGAGCCAGATATGAATACATATCAAAAACATGAATCAATACAGGAAAAGAAATGTTTTTCTTATGAAAATACCGAGGGAAAATAATTTTGAATGTATACTTTTCAATATCCCTATAATAAAGGTTTCAATGAGTATAGCAATTATAGGACAAAAATTCACCATTTTCTCTTAAAAATTTACAATGTTAAAAAATCTGTAAATTCAATTTTGGCCAAAAAAATATTTTCATAATCCTTAAGGTATTATGATTTAACATTTATGAATACGAAAAGAATTTATCCGCAGAAATTAAAAATATTGTCAACAAAACTTAACTATTGTGACACATTAGTTACAGCAGGTTTGGTATTTTTATTGCATGACTAAAATTTGAAAAATAGATAAGTAAATACTGAATATGAATCAACAGATTAAATGTTAAAATAAGACTTATGACATCTTAAATGAAAAAGTTTCCTCAAAGTGTCAATCTTGCAGATAGGGCCGTCATTCCGGTAAATAAGTGTCATCATTGTAATTTACCATGTATACCTATATCATACATACCATATATCATGTATATAAGCATTCATTGACTTTGATTATCCTATTTGAAAACATGGTAAGGTTAAGGTTGCTAAAACAGTCCAAAATCTTGTTTTTAAAAATTGGAAGTACAGCTATTTGCAAATTTCCATTTGCTAAATTTTAGATTGTCATTTTTTACGTTGACTTCTGTTGTTAGTTTATCATAGAAATATTTGTATAATACAGTGGAAAATCGTTATCTCAAAACTTACAGGACAGCTCTTATTACTTGGAAATATCCAGATTATGTGATAACCAAAATTTGAATAGATATATTATTCTATCTATATAAATCGGGACCATACTTTCAATTTTGACATATCCGGAATTTTTACTAAACTGATTTCGACATAACAAGATTTCACTGTACTTCCTTAGCCATACAGTAATACCTGTAGTAAACAAGGGATTGTATTACATTCTAAAGTCTGAGTCCAGGGTCCGGAAAATTGAGAAAACATACAACACTTTAACTAAAACAACTGAAAAACAGGAAAAAATTTAGTTGAGACATGTGTTTGAAAATAATTTATTCTTATTTTGAAATTCCAAATAGGAATTTTTTTTTATATTTGATAGAAGACACAACATGAGAAATAAAATAATGCATGACATCATCATTACCAAAAAAATCTAGAAATATTATCATACAAAAAAATACATAATGTTATACAGTAAATCCTCTTTATATGTCCCCTCATATCATTTGCCACCTCGCTTAATGCCACAACTTTGAAAGTCCACTTTTCCATTTTTTCCCTATAATTTCATCTAAGGTTTCCCTCAACCTACTGCCAAACCCCTTCATATTGTCAAATTTGTGCTAAACAAATGGTGGCAGCATAACAAGGTTTTACTGTATTTACATCTCGTCTTTCTTTAGCCTGGTTGAACAAACATTGTAAATAAAATGCCATATACGCCATCTTATTTAGGCTCATTGTCATGATACAAGAATACACTTAAATTTATAATTTTTGTCAGTTATAATGAAAAATAACAAGCTAATGGCAAAATGACAAATATTTACTTTTGCTATGTACACTTGTCAATGTAGTGAGACATTTTTGATTCGTTATTGTTTATAAAGCAGAACCTCACTATTAAAAACAACTAACCGACTGACCCAAAGTGGTCTGATTAATGAAATTGTCTCCTAAGTGAACATCTGGTTTTATTTAGTATTTATTAAGTTTTTTTAACCCTTTGAACCCTGGAGGCCAGAAAACCGGCCATAACACCAACGCTTGTATACCCTGGTGGCCTATTTTCCGCTATTTAGGATTTTCTATAGCTCTCACTGACCAATCAGAGCTCCTGTAACATCTTGTATTTGACACTTCAAGCTTCCGGTAAAACTGTAGAACATTTCTAGATATATTGCTCAGTAACTTGGTTAAACATTATGAGTAAAAGGCACTCAACCATGTTAACAGCTGATCAAGTTCTCAAACTGGTGTTGAACTCTGAGGATGAGGAAAGTCTGGGTAGCAATGAATTCAGATAAAGTGATTCTGAATGGGCGAAAGATTTGGATAACTCTGTAGATCATCATGAAAGTAGCGATTTATCACAATAATCAATTTCTAAACAATGAGTTAAGAAAATGGAGAGATTTGAAGTTTTGGTAATTCTAATTCTATCCAGGAGCACTGGGTGGGTGAACAACTCATTTCCGAAGGCCGGGGTTCTAAGGGTTAAAATTGACTTACTACATGTACTAAGTATGGTCTTAATTGTGAGGTGGTCTCCTAAGTGAGGTAGTCTTAAGGTGAGGTTCCACTGTATATAGAAGACCTGTGTCAAGCATTTGGCAAAAAGAACAGTCATTGCCATTTCTGAAAATCTTGGGTATGACCCATTGTTGGGCATTGAACCAAGGACCTTTAGTCTTTGAGTTAAATGCTCTTACACACAAAAATGGTAAGCAGTGTGACTTTGACATAGAAAACACTTTTATATATAGAGGCAGATTTCAACTACAGTAAAACTTGTATATAACAGCCTCCCTAGGGACACAAGAAAACTGGTCTTTATAGGGAGGTGGTCTTTATATAGAGGTTCATTTGGGGACAGCAAAAAACTATCTTTGTGACCGAGTGGTCTTTTTATACACAGGTGGTGGCTAAAGCAGGTGTGACTGTATAATTAATCTACCTTTGTAAGCCATGTGGGACTTCCAACACTCTGTTTTTCCATGTTGATGTTTGAAAACCAAAGCTCTGGCAAAAAAAAAAATTAAACAGAAATACATCAATACAGTTAAACAAGAGGCCCAAAGGGCCTTAACGGTCACCTGAGTAAAAGAGCAACAATCGCTTAAATTAAGTGATTGACATGTTAAGGCCAACTTTAAGAAAGGGAATCATGCAACACTCTTTAGGAACTGCAAAATTGTGTTTGAATAATGTCTAACAACATAAATTTAGCGCTCCCCCCATGGGGTCGTTTTTCATCAAATAATTTATTCATTTCCAAACTTTGTAATCCTCCTCTCAGAAATGCTAAATATCAAATATGAAGTCATTCTCATTGTTGGTTCTTAAGAAGAAGATTTTTATACATTTTCTTAATTTTATCCCTTTAAGGCCCCTTTTAAGGATCTAAGGTGGCATAACTCCACAATTTTAACAAACTTGAAGGGTCTTCACATGGGGAAGCTTCCTGCCTGGTTAGGTTGAAATTGACCAACAGATTTTTGAGAAGAATTCAATTAAAGATTTGCATATGTGGCCTGCTTTTACCCCCTTATGGGGCCCAAAGAGTCACAATCATATTTTTTTAATACAAACTTTGATTGCCTTTACTGGGGGATGCTTTCACTAAATATGGTTGAAATCTGACAACTTTGAATGTTTGGCTGGTTTCAGTGCCCCCCTGGTGGGACTGTTTTTAATCAAATAAATTTTTTTTTCATAAACTTTGTAAACATCCCCCAAAAGATGCTAAATATCAAATATGAAGTCATTCCCATTGTTGGTTCTTGAGAAGAAGATTTTTAAACATTTTTTCTTATTTTACCCCTTTTAGGCTGCTTTGGAGGATCTAAGGGGACATAACTCCACAATTTTCACAAACATGAAGCGTCTTCACATGATGATGCTTCCTGCCAAATTAGGTTGAAATTGGCCTTGTGATTCTTGAGAAGAAGTCCATTAAAAAAGATTTCAATATTTGGCCCTTTTTACCCCTTATTGGCCCCCAAAGGATCAGAACCTTTTATTTCTACACAAACTTTGATTGCCTTTACTAGGGGATGCTTTCTACCAAATTTGGTTGAAATCTGACAACTTTGAATTTTTGCCCGATTTCAGTGCCCCCTAGTGGGGCCGTTTTTC
This sequence comes from Atrina japonica, assembly GCA_030159075.1. Classification (NCBI taxonomy): domain Eukaryota; kingdom Metazoa; phylum Mollusca; class Bivalvia; order Pterioida; family Pinnidae; genus Atrina; species Atrina japonica. The sequence goes on from BROG01000373.1 coordinate 441,652, forward strand.
ATCAGATAATTATTTATTTCACAAACTTTGTAAACATCCCCCTAAAGATGCTAAATATTAAATATGAAGTCATTCCCATTGTTGGTTCTTGAGAAGAAGATTTTTAAACATTTTCCTTATTTTACCCCTTTTAGGCTGCTTTGGAGGATCTAAGGGGACATAACTCCACAATGTTCACAAACATGAAGCGTCTTCACATGAAGATGATTCCTGCCAACTTAAGTTGAAATTGGCCTTGTGATTCTTGAGAAGAAGTCCATTAAAGAAGATTTCAATATTTGACCCTTTTTACCCCCTTATTGGCCCCCAAAGGATCAGAACCTTTTATTTCTACACAAACTTTGATTGCATTTACTTGGGGATGCTTTCTACCTGACAACTTTGAATTTTTGCCCGATTTCAGCGCCCCCTAGTGGGGCCATTTTTCATCGGATTATTATTTATTTCACAAACTTTGTAAACATCCCCCTAAAGATGCCAAATTTCAAATATGAAGTCATTCCCATTGTAAGTTCTTGAGAAGAAGATTTTTAAAGATTTTCCTAATTTTACCCCTTTTTGAGCCCTTATGGGGCCCCCAAAGGATCAGAACCTTTTATTTCTACACAAACTTTGATTGCCTTTACTAGGGGATGCTTTCTACCAAATTTGGTTGAAATCTGACAACTTTGAATTTTTGCCCGATTTCAGCGCCCCCTAGTGGGGCCGTTTTTCATCGGATAATTATTTATTTCACAAACTTTGTAAACATCCCCCTAAAGATGCTAAATATCAAATATGAAGTCATTCCCATTGTTGGTTCTTGAGAAGAAGATTTTTAAAGATTTTCATAATTTTACCCCTTTTTGAGCCCTTATGGGGCCCCTTTAAGAGTCTGACCCTTTATATTCACAAACTTGAAGAAGCTTCCCATGGGGATACTTCCTACCAAGTTTTGATGAAATTGGCCCATTGGTTTTTGAATAGAAGATGAAAATGTTCAAAAGTTAACGCACGACGCACGACGCATGACGCACGACGGACGACGACGGACAAAGAGTGATCGCTATAGGTCACCTAGACCTTTCGGTCAGGTGACCTAAAAAAGATAATTTGAAACTAACATATGATGAATTCACACTATTAAGACCAAAATTTCATATTAATATCAGTTTTGTGAAAAACTCAGATCCTCCCTAACATGGCCAAAATCAGACAGGCCTACACTATGTGTTAAACAACAGACAACATACAGTGAAACTTGTATATAAAGACCACCTTCAGGACACAACAAAACTGGTCTTTATAGGGAGGTGGTCTTTATATAGAGGTTGATTTGTACACAAATGGTACCATTGGGAACAGCGAAAAATGGTCTTTGTGACAAGGTGGTCTTTTTACACAGGTTTTATAGTAAACATAAGTGGTTTACAACTGACCCAGAATCAATCCTTACATATCTAATATTCATTCACATTTCTTTTTTCATGATTTTCTTTTCTATAGAGCCAGCCTGGCTCAGTCGGTAGCGCGCTTGACTCTGGATCGTGAGGTCGTGTGCTCAATGGCCATAAGTGTCGAGCATAGGCCAAAATTTGAAGCCCTTCAGTGGCATCACAGCAGGAAAACAATTCGCTGAGCTGGGGTGAAACAATTAACCATGTTAACCGTACAGGTTATAAACAAATATCTGTCAAAACTTTGGAAAAAGTCCAAAATGATCCTTTATCATTGGATCATGAGAAGAAGTTTTTCAAAGATGTACCAAGTTTTGTTTCTTTTTTGGCCCCCTGTGAGAGCCCCAATAGGTCCTAGCATCTTTTTATTTGCATACTTAATGTGGCTTCACATGGGGGATGCTATATGCAAAGTTTAGTTAATAGTATATTGGCCCACTTGTTCTTGAGAAGAAGTCAAAAATATGTAAATGGTAACAACGGAAGACACTCAACGCATGACAACAGACAGAAGACAATCGCAAAATTTTATTTTTAAAACCAAGTGAACAAGACAATCACACAACTTTTTGTTACAATTTATTGATAGTATATTGGCCCACTTGTTCTTGAGAAGAAGTCAAAAATATGTAAATGGTAACAACGGAAGACACTCAACGCATGACAACAGACAGAAGACAATCGCAAAATTTTATTTTTAAAACCAAGTGAACAAGACAATCACACAACTTTTTGTTACAATTTATTGAAGGTCTCAATAAAAGACATTTTTGTGTTACATAAAGTCTTCTTATTTTCTTGCCTTCAAGGTATATAAACAATAATTTGGAAATCAAAAATCAAAATAAAATACCTACCTACCTTGCCCATTTTGGAAAGCTGATTGTCTGAGAACCACAATATTTTTTTTAAATGGCCTAACATGTGAAAGTATACAAACCCTGTGTATGGGTTGATTTGTATATTCCGCAAAGGTGGTAACATCATTTGCATATCTCCAGTCAGGTAGCCGTCAGAGTTCAAACGAAGATGTAAATCGTTCCCACACAGGTCGGCTTCATAGTTTGTTTTCTGTTTACTGTAAATAAAAATTAACAACATGGATACCTTATATACATTTGTATATTCTTGCCCATTAATTTTCAAAATCTGTTGTTTGCGAACAAGACACTGTATAATCTTGTTCTCAAACAAAAGATTTTTACAGATTTTTATATATTGAGTATTCCAATTCTCACTTTAATCCGATCAAATAGTCCAAAACATGTCCAATTCAAATTCCAAACATAAAATTTGTCCCCATATCTCATAATAACTCAACTGGACATCTTAATGCTTGTAGTCTGATCGATGCTTATGTAAACTCAATCCGAGCCTGTGGGCATTCAATGTTTATATACACCCATTCTAAAGATTAAAGACAGAAAATATTTATAATATAAAAAAACAATATATAACTGCTTTGAAAATAAAATTGAATTTGTTCTCATTGTTTCTCATTTTTACTTTGTTATTTATGTTGTTTTTGTTCCAGCAAAAATATTTTACAATCTGAACTCTGTCTATTCCAGTTATTTGTATTGGTCGCACTGAAATTCGGAATAGATAGATTACACTTTAAATGGCCGTAAAAAAACAATTTATAATATTTTGTAGATGAAAATTAAAATGTGGATAACTGACAAGGTATTTGCACAATGACATATTCCAGAAATGGAAATAACAACAGAAAACTGATACACAAGTTTTTGTTTGTTTGTTTGTTTGGTTTTTTTTTTCAAAATGTAAACAAATGAGATACTTACGCTCCAATATTTGTTATTCTCATAGGACATAACTGCACTCTCCATATGACCTTCAAACTTTCAGGCTGACCTTGCACTGAAACTATATCAACCAATGGTTTCCATGGAGTTCCAGAACTACCCTTGGCTAAATCTGAACCTGGTATGGAATCCCTATGGTTTTGTCTGAAAAGTATGACATTTTCATTAAGAAAAGAGATTGAAAAAGAGTTCACACAGTCTTTTAGGTATCTGCCCTTTGCCTTGTCTATAATTCCCTAACACTCTGATGCTCTAGTTCCTACAGTACAGGTCATATTGTAGAATCACAAAACTTTTGTAGGTTTAAAATGTTGTTGTTTTAAAAGTGAAACAAATCTAATGCATTAAATTTCATTGAAATAAAAAAAAAGTTATAAAGGAAGCTATTTGTGTATTTGTGAGCCTATAAGAAATAAATTTACATGGAATACAAGAGAACTATCAGATTTTGGTTTGCCTTGGACTGGAATGTTGTCATTTCATTGGATATAAGGGGTCAAGTGACTGCATGCCTTCCATGGTTCTATGGACAGTCAATAAAAACAAGAGTCACAAGGGGCCTTAAGTTGCTCACCTGGCAAAATTGGTCAACATTGCAGAAAACATAAAAAATGTGTAAAAGATAAAATGACTAATAAACACGAAAAACAGTAGGCTCACTGGGGGCCTTAATAATCACCTGAGTGATATGTATTTTATACAATATACTGAAAAGCAACCAAAAGCTTGAAAAATTCATTGAAATGGAGAATTAACTTGCATAAGGGTAGACTTGCCTTGCCGATATTTTTATAGATCTTTCAAGATAATGTGCAACAACAATAGAAAACATGCAAAATCCATTTAAAAGGGGAACTAACTTTCACAAGGATCATCCTCACAAGGTTTAACCTGACAGTTTAATTCCTGTTACATTTTTGTAGATCTTTGCATACTGAAAATTTTTGTTTCTTTCTCTTTCTCTCCATCTATTATACTTTTCAAGACAATTGGACAAAACTGTCAAAAAACATGAGAAATCCACTTAAAGAGGAAATAACTCCCATAAGGGGCAACCTGACAATTTCAGCTCTACTGACTATATTGTAGATCTTTGCATGCTGAACATTTTTGCTTCTTTCATTTTCTCCATATCTATTATACTTTTCAAGATAATGTCAAAAACATCCAAAAACATAAAAAATCCACTTAAAAGGGAAAACAACTCCCATAAGAAGCAACCTGACAATGTTGGCCCTATAGACTTTTTTTGTAGATCTTTGCATTCTGAACATTTGTGCTTCTTTCACTTTCTCTCTGTCTACTATACTTTTCAAGATAATGTCAAAAAACATAAAAAAAAACAAAAAAAATCCACTTAAAAAGGGAAATAAGTTCCATAAGGAGCAACCTGACAATTTCAGCCCTATTGACTGTTTTGTGAATCTTTGTATGCTGAACATTTTTGCTTTTTTGACTTTTACTCTACCTATTATTTTTTTCAAGATAATGTCAAAAAACTTCCAAAAAAATGAAAATTTCACAAAAAATTGGAAATAACTCACATAAGGGTCAACCCGACAATTTCCACCACAACGAAATACTAGTAGATTTTTGCAAGCTGCTCATTTCACGGTAACATTTTTTTTCTAACTTTAATAATTTTGGAGATACATGTATTAAATCAAAAATATCTGCGGACTCATTCGTTCTATATTTAGCCATAGCAGCCATGTTTGGTCCTAGTCCCTTTTCATCTGCAAACTTTATGTAACTTTAGATGGTTATACTTCCTGTCAAGTTTGGTTAAATTTGGTCCGATAGTTTTGGAGAAGTAGTAAAAAATGTTGAAAAGTTTGCAAAAAAATCATATATTTTCCATTTACTTAAGTGCCTGGGACCTTCACCTTTAACTCCATGACCTTGAAATTTTTTCAAAATGATCCTCAGATAATTCCTAACAACTTTCTTATATATCTATGTATACAAAAAGTCAATCAGTTTTGAGTTATTAAACAATTTGAATTACAAATATATGCTGTGTTACTGAAGTGCCCTCTAGTGGCCCATTTATGGACAGATTTCATTTTTTTTTGCAACTTTGTAGATATTGACTTAACAATCATGCATACAAAATTTGAAACTCATATGATCATTGGTTCATGAAAAGAAGATTTTGAAGATGTATCAAGTTTTGGTCCTTTTAGGCCCCTTTTTGGGCCCCTATTGGTTGTATCTTTATTTCATTCGCAAACTTTATGCGGCTTCACATGGGGATGCTATATGCCAAGTTTGGTTAAAATTGGCCCACTGGTTCTTTAGAAGAAGATGTTTAAAATACAAAAGTTAACAGACGGATGACGCCGGACGCCGGAGCTTTGGCTATAGCAATATCTCACTTGGCATGTACATATACATGTAACTAATAATGTACTCACTTCACTATAAACTGTCTATATGTTAGCTTGCTCTTCTCTGCATCACCCATCAGAGCATACATCATAGATAAATGATACAAAACTTCTGACTCTCTACCAGAAAACTGAGATATCTGTCGCACTGCTTCCTCTATCCATGATGTGCTTTGTCCTGCATTAAGATCAACAATATAGAATGTCATAAAAATCATGAAGGTGAAAATAAACAAAGTTGAATAATTCTAGAAATAAGGATGGTTGAAAACTTATTTTTTGTACAAGATACTCTGTCTCCTTAAGATAAAGATATGTTTAAACAAAGCAAATGATGGGCGGCAGGAAGGATAAATTGGCAGACATCATGCAAATGGAACAAGATAAGTCTGTTGTGAAATAGGAAAAATTTTATAAACTGTTGAAAAGACACAGGTCATATCCTGCTAAAAGGACACGGATTATTGTCAAATTTGTCAGAAGTTTAATGGAAATGAATCTAAGGACCAAGTTTCATCAAAATCAGTAGAGAAGGAATGAAATTGTTAAAGTGGTGACAAGAAAAGTTACCAGAGAACCAGACTGACAGACAATCAGACAGACAGTCCGGATACTGAGGATGTACCATAATAACATGAATAAGTTCTGTCTTATGACAGGCGTATAAACTCAGGGTTTTTTTTGTAGTTTCAATATTAGGTCCCATTCCCAATCAAAAATGCATGTATTTTCTCCCAGTTTGATGAAAAAAATGTTTCCAATTTGGTGTACAGATGTTGACTGTTATGAAAAATGAATAAATACTGCTGGGAAAAATGAATTCAGAAAAGAGATTCCATTACCCTTTAAAACATATGTGCAGTGTATCCCAGTTGTGTCTCCAATGACATTTTCCAAATAATGGCCGAAAAAAGACTTGAAACTACTCACCTTTCCAGCTACCAGCATGAAAACACAAGAAGCTCTCTATAGCATATCTAGCAGCTCCTTCTGTACATTTGTAAGGGGAGGTAATCACAAATTCCCAGAACCTAGTAGATTGCATAGTTTTTTCCAATGTCATCTTCCTGTCATAGAAACCAATAAAAATGTAAAATGAGTTATGTGTGAACTCATGTACATGTAGCTTGAAAAGTAATAACAAGAGGCCCAAGTGGGCCTAATAATGCACCTGAAAACCATCTACAAATTTTGGAAAGGATACCAAGAAAAATATGTAGGCTGATCTGGCAAAAAACAAAAACAAAGAAAAAAACACAAATATAGTATAGGACTGTGAGTACTTGCTTCCTGTAAAATTTCATCAAAATTCCATCATTTGTTTCCAAGAACAAGCTGGTTATGTGATAAAATTACCTCTCCCTTGCCTTGTTTTTTGCATACTTAAGAAATTCATAATTTCTAAAAATTATGCTTCAGCAAAATTCTTGCGCAAAAACATAATTCATCTAAATACAGGTAAAACACATAAAATGAATGTATCATAGTGAATACAAGGTAAGATGACAAGAAAAATCACCCAAAAATAAATGAAAATGACAAAGTTTGAAAAGACCTCAAAAACGCGTCAAAAATTAATATTCCGATTTTTATGAAAAATATAAACTTGAATCATACATCCATGTAGTTCACTCAGAAACAACCCGTTTTTTTGATTCATGCTGCAGTTCTGGAGAAGAAGATTTTTAAAGTGGGGTACCTTTTGGGACCTATTCTGCCCCAGCCTGGATCCACCCCTAGACCAATCTGACTAAAAACTACAAATTTACTAAAGGTTCCCGAGCAGTTGCTTCCTGTCAAGTTTTATCAAAATGCCTTCAGGGGTCTGAAAACAAAAGCTGATAGTGTGAAAAATGTAACACCCCCCCTCTTTTTTGCAATCTTAAAAAATTCACAAAAATTCTAGAAAAAAAAATCAGCAAAATTCTTGCGCAAAAACATTTCTTCACCTAATTACAAGTAAAACACTTGAAATTAATGCATGAAAGTGAATTCAAGGGGGGATAATTGAAGAAATCATGCAAAAATGAATGAAAAAGGCCAAAAAGACCTCTAAAACACATAAACAATAAATATGTTATATATGGAATGATAAGGGGAAGAAGGGTACCCTGGAATATACAAAAAACTTATCATAATTTTTTTCTTATTTTTTGCATATTTACTCATAATGAATGAATGAATGTTGGTAGATAAGGGTTATTTACGTATGCAAGAGTTATGCCCCTTTCCAGAATTTTGAATAATTTCATCAACTGTCCTATTCATTATTAAAAAACAGTCATTTATTTACAAAACTCATATTTTTCTAGCTAACTTAGTAAAATATGATCATATGCCATGGTATCAATGTGTTTTCATTCTTTTAATAGAGCTGGTGGAAAAAGAGGATGAAAGATTAAAAGCTGTGACTCCCGAAATACCAGATTTTTATAACACGTAAATCTTGAATTCTGTAACTGTAAAAAGATTAAGTCATAATTTTTTTTTTTTTTCTATATTATCTAAATATGGAAAATCACCCCAGAGAAAAAAAATTAATCTGCTAGAACTAAAAATAATCCTTTAAGTACACATGTATTCTGTCAAATGGAAATTAATTATCACTAAATTAAAAATCCAAAGGAAACCCTATATATATATATATATATATATATATATATATATATATATATATATATATATATATATATATATATATATAAATATATATATATATATATATATATATATATATATAGATATATCTTCTAAAAACAACAAATGCTATAGTTATACTTGCCCCTGATCATATAAATTTGCTTGAAGCATCAATGATTGCCCTTCAACTTCTTCCGAGTTTGAGAGTGAGTCTTGAATGGCACAATCTGCAGCCAGTCTGTAGAACTTGGCTGCCATTACAGTGTCATCTAACAGTATGTACATCCTTCCAATCTCATACAAGTATGTGGCTTTGGGAATGTCTGTAATCAGAAAATCACTCTCATTCTGATCTTGTATGATACATGTACATAGAAAAAGTGCAGAACATTTCAAAATCATAACATGGCTTTAATGCTATGACCCAACACAGTTTCTGTTTAATGCCACACTCAGTTATATGGTGGTGGCCAGTTTTTCATGGTGGAGAAAATCCAGTTACAATGTACCTGGAAAGAGACCACCAGCCTTCTGCAAGATAACTGGCATATTTTCTCCCAAAAAATCAGCTTAGGTTCCAGTGGGGCTCAACCCTGTGCTGATCAGAAGTGAGAGACTTCGTGGTTTGAAGAGCGCTGCTCTAATAGCCACGGAGGCCCCAGTTTCTGTACTTTGCTTTTTATTTGTTGGTTTTAATGGTGTTTTACCCATACTCAATAATTTTCCAGTTTATGGTGGCAAGTAGTGTGTCTGTGGTATAGTAAAATTCATATAACCTGGCGGGGCGGAGTCTTGTGAACCCTTTCTTGACCTGGACGTGTTTAAATTTTAGGTAATAAAGCAAAACATTAAAATTACACTGATTAGAGTAATCGTTTCTACCCATACATGAGAGACTATCCAGTAAGGAATAAAAGGTTTTTCACGTGCAGCCTGTCGTAACTGAAAAGTGAGTATAATCATGCGTATGATAATCGAAAGGTTACTCCGCCCCGCCAACTTATGTGAATCAGACAGTAGCGTTTGGACTAGATTTACAGAGTGGTACTGTGACTATTTAAAGTCATTGCCCGTTGTCCTTGTTAGGCAGGAAGAGACAACAATTGTCTTTGTTTTTGTCCCTCTTGAGCATGTTGAGTGTTCTGTATTCTGAATGGCTATTAAAGTGCAACTACATTTGTACACCCCATGAAGGAATCCAAATACACAGACTAGAACCTAAGGCTGTCATGGTAAATCAATATACCACTGTATTGCAATACATTACTCCACGGTATGGATACCACAATTAAGTGTACCGGTACATCAACAAACAAGAGGCCCACTGGGCCTTAAAGGTCACCTGAGAAAAATTTTTGAGTTAATTTTACAAATTTTGAGGAAAAAAACATGTTTAAAATTTGACAAAAAGCTTATACTTTATGTAGGTGTCTGTGACCTTGACATTTGACCCCATGACCTTGAAATTTTGTCAAAATGATCCTTAGATAATTCCTAACAACTTTCTCATATATCTTTGTATACAAAAGTCCATCAGTTTTGAGTTATTAAGCTATTTGTATACAACTCTACCCTATTTGATTCAAGTACCCCCTAGTGGAGTGTTTATCCACAGATTTCATTTTCATTCGCAAACATTGTAGATATTGATTGTATAAACATGCATAACGGTACATATTTTGACAGTTGTATAATCACTGGTTCATGAAAGAAGACTTTTAAAGATGTACCAAGTTTTGGTCTTTTTGGCCCCTTTTGGGGCCCCTATTGGTCCTAGCCCCTTTTCATTCACAAACATTATACAGATTCACATGTTGATGATACATGCCTAGTTTGGTTTAAAATGGCCAACTGGTTCTTGAGAAGAAGTAAAAATGTCTCAAATTAAAAAATAAAGGGAAATTACTCCAGTAAGGTGTGACCTGATGATTTGGAACCTCTTGACTTTTTTGCAGATCTGCTGAATATTTTTGCTTCTTACACTTTCTCTGTATGTGTTATACTTTTCAAGACAATAGGACAAAAATAGGGAAATAACTCCCATAAGGGTCAACCCAGCAATTTTGGTCCTGTTTACTTTTTGTAGATCTTTTCAAGACAATAGGACAAAAATAGGGAAATAACTCCCATAAGGGTCAACCCAGCAATTTTGGTCCTGTTCACTTTTTGTAGATCTTTGCGTGCTGAACAATTTTGCTTCTTTCACTTTCTCTCTATCTATCATAAATTTCAAGATTATGCCAAACAAGAGGCCCATGGGCCACATTGCTCACCTGAACTGTATTAGTATCTTAAAAATATGGGAATCTCAAATCTATAAAATTAAAAATCTCCAGTTGTGGCATAGCAGTTGAACTGATTTCTATCACATTTATGTTGGTGTAGAATATCATGAACCAACCTTGTGTGATTGTGTGAACCTTTTTTAAACAGTCAGTGAAAATAATAGGTTTCCGATCTTCGGTTAAGGTAGAAAAGTTTTCTAAAGCATTCCTGACATCACCGCGGGCCCACAGCACATAAGGCAACACTAGGTGGAAGTACTTCTCAATAATTGATGGAAATCTGAAAAAAAAAAATGCACATAATTCTAAAAATCTGTTTGCAATAATATTTCTCCTATGAATAGTATGGTTCTGGTATGTAAAGTCCAACTTGTATTAAAGGTCACTTCTGTATAAAGGGCACCTGCCTATACAGGCAATTCTAACATACCCTTTGTTTACTTTTTAAAATAAATAAACCTCTGTATAAAGGTCAGATGTCTTTTACAACTACTTTTGTTTGTTCCCTTGAGTGACCATCTGGTATACTCTGCCGGTCTCCATGGTCTCCCTTTAGATGCCTGAGAGATATCTGCATCTAAAAAAACTGAGTTTTTTCATTTCAACATAAATTTTACTGAAGTTAGATCATTGATATTGTACTATATAAGCCAAAATGTCTAACATTTGGCCATTTTTTGATGGGGGTGTCTCCATGGCCGAGTGGTTAAAGCATCGCGCTTGGAACCATGAAGTTTTTCACTTCCTGTCAGCTCAGGTCCCACTGGTAACCAGTAAGTTTTGAAAAGGTTTTGTGTTGAGACTCCTCCAGTAAAACTGCCGCCACCACAGTTTGCTAAGCTGGCTGTTGTCTCTCCCTTTCGTCTCTCTGCGGGAGATACATCATCTCGACTGCGCTCACTCATCCTGCTAAGGTTCTCTCCCTCTCACAGTTATTAAAATCTCCTGTCTCTCTTGACCATAGGCCACTGTGGGAAGTCTCTGGACTACCTGTAACTGAGAAAAAATTGCTAAGCTGAATGTGATGACATGCTAAAACACCTCGGCTTTCTCTGCTAAGCTTCAGACAGAAGGACTGAAAACTCTGCTACTGAACTCACCAGTGATTTGAAAACTGTGTGCATATAATCTCTCTGTTGACAAACTCTGTGGCTCCTGTACTGATGAACTCTTCCGATGGGCTGTAACGCTTATTATCCTCTTGCTGTCCACTCTGTTCTCGCTACTGAGCAACTCTGTGAGGCTGGCTTCTTTAACACGCTAATATGCTATCATTTCCTCATTTCTGCTCTTCTCTCTCTCTCTCTTGCTCTGCTGGAAGCTATACAAACGCTGTTCAACGCTGTAAACTCTAGGGTTGAACTCTTACTGCTCGTGCTCTACTCTGTCTCTGCCAACTCAGCTCTGCTCTGAGCTCTTCTCTGGCTAACTAAGCTGGTACTCTTCATCTGGAACTCTCAGCCTCTCTCTCTCTCTCTCTGTCCCGGTGCTGGGCTCTCTCTCCTCTAGCGCTTGAATCTCCGGCCTCATACCTGACACTTCTTCTCTGACTCATCTCTCCTCTTCTCTCTGCTCTAACTCTCTGATCTAGGTTCACTCTCGGCTCTCTCTGTCTACTGCCTACTCTCCTCTCTGAGACGCTAGGCGGAACTCTTGTTACACACTTCTTTATCTTCTTCTTTTCCTATTGTCTTCTATCTCTAAACGCTCAATCTACCTTCGGCGGTGGTCGGGTCTGGTCGCTGGTCTGGCATCTCACTTGTCTGCTGTCTTGAGAAGTGAACTTCTAGGCCTGCGCTGATCCTCCTCTGGCTTGTTGCCTCTCCTGTATGTGTGCCTGCTCTGCTGCATGTTCTCCACTCTTTATCTCTGTAGCTAGTCCTCGTGGGTTGACTCTCTAGCTCGCTCTCTCCTGACACTCTCTTAGCGGATCGACTAGACTCTTGACGCTCATCTACCCTTCTGCTCGAATCTCTGCTTTGGTCAATTATCTCGGCAGTGAACTGGACTCTTGCCTGCTCTTCTTCTCTATCGGCTACCTAACACTGGGACGGTGGAGTTCAACTTCTGCTCTCGTCTCTTGGCAACTGGTACTCGCGCGTGTGTCTGACAAACTAGCCTGCCTTTCTCTACTGGCGACTTCGCCCTCGAGAACTCGTCAATTCGGCTGACTCATCTATCTGACTTGTCGCTCTGCTTCGTCTGCTCTGAAACTTGACCGAACTCTCCTTACTTCGGCTTGACTCTGGCTCTCTACGGTGTATATGTCGGGCAAACGTCTCGGTGCGAAAACTCCTCTGCTAAGCTAGTCCTGTACTCTCTGAAGATTCTGAGGAGCTGCTGACCCTCTCACTCCCTGCGCGCTGGGTTGTTCTAACGCTTCTCAGTCTGACGCTATGCTTTCTGAGCTCTCTACCTAATTCTGCTCTACTCTCTCAGGGACTCTAACTGCTGTACTCTAGTCTGTCTCTCTACTTCTATTAGCTCTGCAGGCTCTCCTCGCCCTCTCCCTCTGTCTTCTCCGTCTTCTCTTCTGTAAGCTCTAACGATCACGCAACTGATACTCTCGTCTCTCCTCCGGCTACATCCTCTCATACAACTCTAATCTGTCTGAATGAGTCTGAACCCTCGACCTGAACTATGTCTGAGGGCGCTGCTGCTGCCTTCTAGGTCTATCTGCTCTGGCTATCTGACTCTAACTCTGGCTGGGTCTACTACTCTGACTCTGATCTCTCTCGCTGTTCTTCTCTTCTGTCTGGGGAGAGGCTTTCTCTGCTGGTCTCTGTCTCTGAGTGTCGGTGAAGAACGGACTACCTCTTTGCTAGCTCGCTCTCGCTATCTGCTCCTACCACGACCTGCTCTGCTAGGCTCACTGCTTCTGCTGAGCTCTTCTAATGCTCATGTCTCTACCTTCTCTCTGAAAACCTCTGCCTGGGACGATCTCGGGGCTCCTCTCTACTCCTTGGGAACTCGACCGCTGACTCTATCCTCTTGCTCTGAGCTGTTGGGTAACTCTACGGGAAGCAACTCTGTCTCGACTAGTTGGTCACTGTGGAGAACACTCTAGCTCTAAGAACTGGATCTCTTGCAATCCGCGGAACTTGCTCGTGCTTGGTCAACGCTATAGCTCCTCTGTCTCTTTTGCAACTCTGCCTGCTTCTCGCTGGCGGGCTTAGCTCTTAGTCTTATATGTTGGATCTTTCATCTGGTCGGCTGCTCGAGTGGACACTCACTCGCTGTAGCTGCCTCTCTACTATGGCGAAGGCAGCTCTCGCGCTCTCCTCTGGGGTGGCCTTTGTGCACTCGGCTCTACACTCGCAGGACTCCCCCCCCCCCCCTTCTGCTTGCGCTCTTTGCCTGCTAACCTCTGCTTCTGTTCATGGCTCTCGGCTATCTGACTGCTCTGCTTCTACGGCGCCTACTGCTACCTGGCGCTCTGCTCTTGTCTCTTAAGTGGCATGATCTGGCTTCTTCTGTGAATCTACAACTCTCTCTCGCTCGCTCGCTCTCGGCTCTCCTTCGGGTATCCTAGCTGCTGCCTCGACTCTGGCTATTGTATTGCTCTGCCTGTGCTCTGCTGCTCTGTGGGCAACACTCGACGTAACTCTCTACTGGCTGAACTCGAGACTCTTTTATCTCCTCTCTCTGACTTCTGGCTCTCCTTTTCTATCCTCTGCTCATCTTCTCTTGCTCACTGGGCCTCTCCAGGATACTGCGGCTCAATGGTGCCTCTGCGTGCTGAACACTCTCGCTCGGACTGACTTGTGCGACTCGGACTTAGCTCTACTCTTGGCAAACCTGACTAGGTCGTTCTGCGCTTAGCTCTCTGAGAACCTGCGACTGTGCTGACTCTCTTGAACACGCTGACTGTTCGGTAGGGCACTCGGACTCTCGCAACTCTGGGCTGACGCTTCTCTGAGTCTTATCTGCTCGGTCACCTCTGGCTGACGCCTCTGGCTCTTCTTGGTCGAGTCCGCTCACTCTCTCTGGACTCGCTCCTCCTTCTGCTGTGTGGGCGCTCCTAGGGGCTTCTAGCTGCTCCGCTTCGACCGCTGGGAACTCGATTTTCTTCTCTCCTGTCTCTACTATCTAGAACTCCTCTCTCTACTCTGACCTGACTACTTAGTTCTCCTCTGAGAGCTGCTAGCAGCTGGTAATCACACTATGACTCTTCTCTGCCCTCTCAGGCTCTGATCAACTAACCTGACTGAGCTGTCTAGCCTTCATATGGCTCTACGTTCCTTAACCCTCTGCCAAACTCCTGCTCGATCTCTCTCTCTGTCGGCCTTGGCTGGATCTTCTCTTCGGCTCTCTCGCATGGCCTGCTCGGCTCGGATCGGACTTCTCTCTCGGGCTCTGCTGAACTCCTGTGGTCTCTGAGTCTCTGGCTGGGGCGCTGTAGGTCGATTCTGTACTGCACGACAATCCTAGTCGCTACCTAACTCTCAACGCTTTGCTGCTGGACGCTGTGCTCTGCTCTGCTCTCTACTACTCCTGAACTCTGAGGCCTTGACCCTGAAACTCTGCATGCTGTTGCAACTAGCTGAACTAGCCTGTTGAACCTGCTCTGTGAACTCTAAACTCGCCGCTCTGTCTAAACTCTTCATACTCTGCTCTGGCCCTAGCGGGTCTCTTAAGCTCTCTGTTGACTGCAAACTCTAGCTGATTTTTGTGAGAAAGTTTGCCAGTTTAATTGCGGAAGGCTGTTGGTCTCTTCTCGGGTACATCATCAACCAGGTTCTCTCCTCCACAATTAAAACCTGGCCGCCACCACATGTAACTGAGAAAAAATTGTTGAATGTGATGTAAAACACCATTCAAAATTCAAATTCAAAATTAATTTTTGACAGAAGTGAACTCTGCACCAGTGATTTGTGTGCATATAATTACAACCATTACGACCATTGAGTAGTGAGGGTTCTTTAACATGCTAATATGCTAACATTTCCTCATTTCTTTCCAAAACATTGATACCAAAGTATCTATTACAGTTTGTCATAACTTAAAACAGCATTTGTATCTCCTACAAACATCTATTCAGCTCGTAATCGACAAAACTAATTTTGAGCTACAGAGATTTTATAAATACAGCTTGTCTGCCATCTTGTTTGTAGTACATCGACTTTGAACGATTTCATCACGCAGGGGAGTTCAAATATGATTTACAATGTAGAGAGACATAAAGTCATGACATTAGATGTTTATGTTCTTGATTTTAGAAAATGTATGGTGATAGGAATGCTTTCAATTTTATTTATAATTTCAAATACTTTAAAGTAAGGAACTGATAGTGTATAGTTATTAAAATCTGCTTGTAAATTTTTTTACACGGGTTCAAAATAAATAAAAAAAAATATATGGTAGCTATGTGCACCACACAATGAAGATCTGCATAAGTAGCTGAGTTGTTTTTTTTATAAACATGATCATCCACCTGTGAAAATATCTTTGATGTTTGATTTTACTGGGAAATAAAAAAGAAAAAATAGCTGTACTATTGTTGTAAATAATAATACTCATATATTAATTATTCCGTTCGCATGAAATAATCTTTTTCTCTCAGTAATAATACCGTTCTATCTATGTTATAGTTTGGGAGATAATAGCCAAAAACTATTAAAATCGCTAAAAATCAACATTTCATAACCTCCAAAACAGGAAGTCAGATTTTTCAGAAATCTTCAAGACACATAGATCCTGTCTTACTGATCATATTTGCAATATATACTTTTTATTTATATATAGCTAGCTATTATAGTTCTGGAGATAATGGCCAAAAACTATGAAAATTGTTAAAAATCGACATTTCAGGGGCCAAAACTCAAAATCAGTATATCAGATTCTTCCAAAATTTTTAACACAAGTAGACCTTATCCTACTGATAATTTTTGGCCACTTAGTTTTGATGCATTTTGTACTATTTTAGAAAAAAATAGCAAAAAAATCTGAAAATCATTAAAAATCAATATTTCGGGGGCAATAACTCAAAATCGGGTGATAAGACTCATACAAAATTTTCGGGGTAGACAGATCTTGACCTGCTGATCATTTCTGGCTAATTAATTTTGACGAGTTTTTTCATTTTTTGTTTTTAGCTATTTGCCAAAAACTGCACTTTTACCCCTATGTTCTTATAGCTACATGTATGGGGGGCCATGTGGGATGGTTGACAAGCATACTGGCTACAATTTTGTTTCTAGACACCCCAAGGATGTGTGTGGTCAAATTTGGTTTTATATGGCCTGTTTGTTTCAGAGGAGAAGTTTGTTTAAAAAAAGTTTACGCCCTATGGACTACAGATGCCAAGTGATGGCAATAGCTCACCTGAGCTGAAAACATTTAATAAGAGTTCTCCCCCTTATTCTTTAAATGGGCCAGGGTCAGTCAATTTGGAAAAATTAGCAGCATATTTCTTTATAACGGGGTAATCACTACTTAATTGTGTAGGCTATAACTATAAAGAAACTTCAATTCAGTTTTACGTGTCTAGATAGCTGAACAACAGAACCAGTAATTGTTTACATCAGAATTTTACTTTTATTTTATTTTTGAATTGTTCTTAGTTTTCCAAAAATGACTTCATTGGGACTCATCCTACCATTGGCCAATGTAGCCATTAACTATTTTTTTTTTTTTTTCAAGATTGGCTTATATTTCTAACTAATATTCTTTTGTTCATGTTTGGTGGATGTTGTGCTTCCAAAAAGAAAAATATAGCACAATCACACTGCAGACAATGGCATAAATTTGGCCAATACAAAGAGTATGAGTAAAGTTATGCTTGATTGGTAAAAGCAAAACTGTCTGGAAAATACTTGGACCGGACTTGCAAACTTTTATATATAGTTTGCACTTGCATAAAATCGAAATTCATTGATCTAGCTATTTAACACTTCCATTGGCTAAAACAATTTTAAAACTAGTTCTAGTGTATCATATATCCCTGTACTGAAAATTCACATCTGATACACAGAATAAGTACATGTGTACCTAGATGTTATAACAGTAACACTGAAAATGTTCCACATCAATAGTAGCAATACTAGTTTGATAGAGGTCAAGGTACACAAGTTTTAACAATGAAAAAAGAATAAACATTTAAAGAAAAAAAAACATCTATCATTTCAGTATCAACAAGAAAGTGAAAGTAGAACCTGTCATGAAAGACCACCTGTCTTTTAAGACCACATTCTGAAAGCCAATTGGTTAAATAATCCTTGAAATAAAACCTCTTTTAGGAGACCACCACATAACACATCATTTATTTTCTTTAACACTAGTTTGCACAAGTTTAACATGATCAAGAAATACCCTATTACATGTATATTAACCATTTTTTTACATCTGAATTTCGTTTGCTATACTCACCAGGGATGATGACTTCCTGCATATATAAAAAATGGTGATATATCGACCATGCTATCTTTTTAACAGTACTACATGTATAACGAAACCTCTCTAATTACTGTACCTGGCTTTCAGCGCCAGTTTGACCCTGGTGACTGCCGTTCTTACAGCTTCCATATTGTGTTTCTCTTCTGATTCTGATGGTTTCTTTTTATTCAGGGAAAGTGACAATGAGTAAGGCATCATTAAATCAACCGTAGCCGCAAACACTAAAAATATAAATCAACAGTAGCTGCAAACAAAGAAAATATAAATCAACTGTAGCAGCAAACATTGAAAATATAAATCAACTGTAGCCGCAAACGCTGGAAATATAAATCAACTGTAGCCGCAAACGCTGGAAATATAAATCAACTGTAGCCGCAAACACTGAAAAATTACATCAACTGTAGCCGCAAACACTGAAAATATAAATCAACTGTAGCCGCAAACACTGAAAACATAAATCAACCGTAGCCGCAAACACTGGAAATATAAATCAACTGTAGCCACAAACACTGAAAATATAAATCAACCGTAGCCACAAACACTGAAAATATAAATCAACTGTAGCCACAAACACTGAAAATATAAATCAACAGTAGCCACATACTCTGAAAATATAAATCAACCGTAGCCGCAAACGCTGGAAATATAAATCAACGGTAGTCACAAACACTGAAAACATAAATCAACTGTAGCCACAAACCCCGAAAATATAAATCAACCGTAGCCACAAACACCGAAAATATAAATCAACCGTAGCCACAAAGACTGAAAACATAAATCAACTGTAGCCGCAAACACCGAAAATATAAATCAACTGTACCGGTAGCCACAATAAATCAATAGGGCCAGTGATTTTCTGGTTCATATTTGCTTCAATTCTGTTTTCAGTTCTGGTGAATTCTGTTTTTTTTCTGTTTTCATAAGAACAAGAGGCCCAATGGGCCTTAAGTTGCTCACCTGGCAAAATTGGTCAACATTGCAGAAAATATAAAAAATGTGTAAAAGATAAAATGGCTAATAAACATGAAAAACATTAGGCTCGTTAAGGGCCTTGATAATCACCTGAGTGAAATGTATTTTACTGACAATATACTGAAAAGCAACAAAAAGCATGAAAAATTCAATGAAATGGAGAATTAAATTGCATAAGGGTAGACATGCCTTGTCAATATTTTTTTAGATCTTTCAAGATAATGTGCAACAACAATAGAAAACATGCAAAATCCATTTACATGGGGAACTAACTTTCACAAGGATCACCCTCACAAGGGTTAGCCTGACAATTTAATTTGTTACTTTTTTGTAGATCTTTGCATACTGAACATTTTTGCTTCTTTCTCTTTCTCTCTATCTATTATACTTTCAAGACAATAGGACAAAACTGTCAAAAACATGAAAAATCCACTTACAGGGGAAATAACACCCATAAGGGTCAACCTGACAATATTGGCCTTATTGACTTTTTTGTAGATCTTTGCATGCTCAACATTTTTGCTTCTTTCTATTTCTCTCTATCTATTATACTTTTCAAGATAATGTCAAAAACATCCAAAAACATGAAAAATCCACTAAAAGGGTAAATAACTCCCGTAAAGGACGACCTGACAATTTCGGCCTAATTGAATTTTTTGTAAATCTTTGCAAGCTGAACATTTTTGCTTCTTTCACTTCTACTATATCTATTATACTTTTCAAGATAACGTCAAAAAACATCCAAAAACATGAAAAATCTGCTTAAAAGGGGAAAAAACTCCCATAAGGGACAACCTGACAATTTCGGCCCTATTGACTGTTTTGTTGATCTTTGCATGCTGAACATTTTTGCTTCTTTCTCTTTCTCTCTATCTACTACACTTTTCAAGGTAATGTCAAAAAACATCCAAAAACATGAAAAATCCACTTAAAAGCAGAAATAACCCCCATAAGGGTCAACCTGACAATTTCAACCCTATTGACATTTTTGTAGATCTTTGCATGTTGAACATATGTGCTTCTTTCACTTTCTCTTTATCTATTATACTTCTCAAGATAATGTCAAAAAACATCCAAAAACGTGAAAAATCCACTTCAAAGGGGAAAAACTGCCATATGGGCAACCTGACAATTTTGGCCCTTTTGACCAATTAGTAGATCTTTGCATGCTGAACATTTTTGTTTCTTTCACTTTCTCTCTATCTACTATACTTTTCAAGATAATAAGACAAAACTGTCAAAAACATGAAAAATCCACTTAAAAGGTGAGATAACTCCCATAAGGGGCAACCTGACAATTGCGGCCATGACTTTTTTTGTAGATCTTTGCATGCTGAACATTTTTGCTTCTTTCACTTCTACTTTACCTATTATACTTTTCAAGATAATGTCCAAATACATAAAAAAAATATCCACTTAAAAGGGTAAAAAACTCCCGTAAGGGGCAACCTGACAAATTCGGCCTATTGACTTTTTTGTACCCCTTTGCATGCTGAACATTTTTGCTTCTTTCACTTTTACTTTATCTATTGTACTTTTCAAGATAATGTCAAAAAACCTCCAAAAACATGAAAAATTCACAAAAAAAGGGGAAAAGGATTGACCGGACAATTTCCACCAAAATGAAATATTTGTAGATTTTTGCAAGCCGCTCATTTTAAGGTAAGTTTTTTTGTAGCTTTAATAATTTTGGAGATACATGTATTAAATCAAAAATATCTGCTGACTCATTTGTTCTATATTTAGCCATGGCAGCCATGTTTGGTCCTAGCCCATTTTCATCTTCAAACTTTATGCAGATTTACATGGTTATACTTCCTGTCAAGTTTGGTTCAAATTGGTCCAATGGTTCTGGAGAAGTAGTCAAAAATTTTGAAAATTTTACAAAAAAACAAATTTTCAATTTACTTAGGTGCCTGTGACCTTCACCTTTAACCCCATGATCTTGAAATTTTGTCAAAATGATCCTAAGATAATTCCTAACAACTTTCACATATACCTTTGTATACAAAAAGTCGATAAGTTTTGAGTTATTAAACAATTTGTAATACAAATATACTGTTACTGTAGCGCCCCCTAGTGGATCGTTTATGGACAGATTTCATTTTCGTTCGCAAACTTGTAGATATTGACTTAACAATCATGCATACAAAATTTGAAAGTCATCTGATAATTGGTTCATGAAAAGATTTTTAAAGATGTACCAAGTTTTGGTCTTTTAGGCCCCTTTTAGGGCCCCTATTGGTCGTATCTCTTTTTCATTCACAAACTGGCTTTACATGGGGATGCTATATGCCAAGTTTGGTTAAAATTGGCCCACTGGTTCTTGAGAAGAAGATGTTTAAATGCAAAAGTTAACAGACGGACGACGACGGACAAAGGATGCCAATAGACGACGGACGACGACGGATCTTTGGCTATGGCAATCTGGCCAGGTGAGCTAAAAAGAACTAAAAACATACTACAGATGAAAAATACTTAACAATACAGAATTATAATCATATTTTCAATAGTCTGCCACACAAATTTAATGATATATTTAAATAGGGATGTAAATAAAACATATACATGTATATGCAACACTGTATGTTTTTATAGTTTTAAAGTATTTGATTAGTAATTTGTAAGTCTGTAGGCCATACCGTTAGCGGTTTCTTGTTTTTATAGTCTTTTAATTTATTCATGTTATTGTATCAGCAAAATTAAATGTCACCATTTGCATAAAGATCCCGTAAGAACTGATCAACCCATGCTGATGTATTTATTTTTTAAATGTAGTCTAATAGATCTATGGGATAAAATAGTAATTGGTGTAAAATTATGTGATGAAATATTGTAAATAAACAAAGAAATGAAGTTTATAACATGCAGAAATAGCACACTAGTTCATAATTTAATAAATTCTACCACATTTTGAAATTTTTCGATTTTTCAAAAACACAAATTCCGTTTCAGATTGCCGAAATTATGTAATGAAATATTGTAAATAAACAAAGAAATGAAGTTTATAACATCTATTTCATGTTGAAATTTTCAAAACATTTTTCAAAACTGCAAATTCCGTTTCAGATTGCTGATTCTGCGATTCTGTCTGCGATAGCAGAAAATCACTGGCCCTAAATCAACTGTAGACACGAAAACCAAAAATATAAATCAACTGTAACCGCAAACACTGAAAAAATTAATCAACTGTAGCCGCAAACACCGAAAATATAAATCAACTGTAACCGCAAACACCGAAAATATGAATCAACTGTCATAAGTCACAAACACTGGAAATATAGATCAACCGTAGCCGCAAACACTGAAAATATAAATCAACTGTCATAAGTCACAAACACTGGAAATATAGATCAACCGTAGCCGCAAACACTGAAAAGATATTTGAAAGGGAAATAAATCTTTAAATGAACATATATTTCCATTCTCAACAGTAAACTATGGTTTATAAATGTCAATAATGTATTAAAAGACAAAACGTTTTTATTTATAGTTTCTTATTTACCACAAAATTTGTTTGACCAATTCAATGTTAATGCAGACGCAGTTTCTCCTTTAACTTCACATCTACATTGTAAATCCATGTCTTAATTGAACATGTTAAAGCCCCAAGGTAAAACATTAAAATTTCTAATCTTTAATCTTTAATTAAAAACCCAGGTAAAAAAAATACAGGAATTAATTTAGATCATAATATAGTTTATACATAAATTCTGTTTACAATGGTTCATGCAGATGTAATTTTATTTCACATAAACCACTATAATTAATACAGTGTCGTAGGGACAATTTACAAATTAGCATTCAATTAATGATTTTAATATTTTTTGATTTGTCTGTCAGTATTCGTCTCCATTTAAGTCCATAGTAAAATCATGGTTTACTTGCTGTTAGTCCGTCACTGTATGTTATGTGCTCTTTTGTCTAAATTGTTATGTCATGTGATGTTACCTATTTGTATTTTGTTGGTTGAGAGTTGTGATGTCCAAGTTAAAGAGTAGTCAAGCAAGTTTCTTGTGTCTGTTTTGCACACTTTTAATTAATAACTAATTGATGACATTCAGACCAATGCATCAGAACAACCTAAATGTTTTAGCTTTCAATACTAAAGTATACATATTGTCTAAATTAGTTTACATTTATATGGTCACCTTGAAAGATAATAAATGATGCAAGAACTGCAAAGTTGTTCAAGTCTTTAAAATTCTCGTACCTGTGACAACAGGATGTCTTTAATTTTTTTTTCCAAAGTCTTAAGATTATTTGAATCTTCTTCTCAAACGTTGTGGTCAGAAATGACATCAAAACAGACCATTTTCGAATTCTTACACAATCCATATTTGGATCTGGAATTTTTTATTCATCATTGTTAGTCCCATTGATTTCCTGTATGTGTCTTTGCATCGGTCAAGAAATAAAATTGTTATATCTGAAGGGCAGCTTATTGTCACTAGTCCATTTATGTCAAAAACAAATTGATGTTACCGTCTGAACACTATTTCAGGCACAGAATATAGTGACATTTTGATTTATTTTAAGAAATCGAGCATTTTATTTCTTGATCGACGCAAAGACATACACAGAAATTGCTAGGGCTAACAAGGTTGAAGCTGCTTGAGAAAACTTCGGATCCAAAAACCGATTACCTTAGAACTCAAAAATGGTCTATTAATGTTTGTTTGTTTAAATGTTGTTTTTTGCCACATTCAACAATTTTTCAGTCACATGACGATGTATGATGGCGGCCAGTTTTCATTGGTGAAGGGGAGAACCTGATAACAATCTACATGTACAGTACTCGGAAAGAGACCACTAGCCTTCCACAAGTTATCGAGCAAACTTACTCACAAATCAGCTTAGGTTATAGCCCGACTCGAACCCGCAGTGCTGACTAAAGGTGATTTGAGACTTCATAGTTTGGAGTGTGAAGCTCCAACCACTCCAGGGGTAAACAATCATGACAATTTTCACTTGTCTTGCAGGAAATTTGAGTGGTATTGAAATCTACTTGTCCAAATGCAAAAATAACTTGTCCAGAAATCAAATGTAACATTTAAAATATTATATTGTGTTTTAACTAGTATTATATATATTGAATTTAATTGTTATCTACAACAACTTCACTTGTTTTGTCAAACAATTGAGATTTTTTGTTGTTGTTTTTTTTTTTAGCCCAGACAAGTGAGAAGTTACATCTATTTGTCCAACCACAAAATGTATGTGTCCTGGACAACTGTGCAAACATGATTGTTGAGCCCTGCACTCTGCCATTGAGGCCCCTCAAAGTTAATGAATAACAGTATATGTCACCATACATTTACATACAAAATTTGAAATGGATTCATATGAATTAGTTCATACCTGATAAAAACAAAAAACTCGTGTAAATGCTGTCCCTTTGCCCTTCATACATTCCATAATCCTGTGTGTTGTTTAGAACATATGTAAATGGTATGTATTCAGTTCTTTGTTTTGTCCTGGAATTGATTTTGTTTGAAAAAAAAAAGTTCCAAATATTTCGAGTGGGCAGTGTAATGTTATAGTGATAATTAGAACTACATATGATCATTATCTTTCCTAGCATTAAATCAAATGGCTCAATGGCAGCCATGATATTCTGAAGCCAAGACAGCTGAAATTTGCGGAATGAATAGTTGATTCTATAACCTTTCATCTTGTTCATCAATAATTTTGGAACATTTTCAGCACTGTTAACTCCACTTAGAGACTTTATACATAGCTCTGATAAAGTCGCAACTTCTTTGACGACTGCAATCGATTTCTGCAGAGCTTGTGATGTAGATTCACCAATATCAAACCTGACATCTAAATCGTGCTGACCTAAACTGAATACCTGATTAACATAAACCATCTTAAATAACTTGCGTTTTTTCTTTTTCTTTTTTTTCGAAAGTCTTTGCTTTGTTTCAGCTGGATGTGAATAATCATACAGATTTTCCGATTCATCTTCTGCTGTGGGAATAGATAAATTTTGTGGATCTGTAATTATATCACTGATTGCATTGGTTCTCAAGTCACAGGATATTTCATCAACCTCTTCGGACACTGAGTCAGACAATGTTTCTGCAGCAGATAAGTATTCACCTTCAGTGTCAGACGAGTCACAAAGACTGACATCTTGACATGAGACGTTACCATGGTTACCTAGTTCTAAAACCTTATTTTTATGATTACAAGACTCAACACCATCAGATATGCATTGTGAACTGCTTATGTCTAAACCTTGTAACACATCAGTAGCGTTGTCAAGGTCAACTTCTGGATCTTGAGATTTTGAAGAATTTTTCTGTCTCCTGTGTTTCCGGAGCTGTGTTGAACTTTCTCTAAACTCCCATGACACCATCCTTGCATAAGTAGGTCTTGCTTTCCTTTGGGAAATTAACCTTTGCAGACTTGGATCATCATCTGTATCAGCTTCAGCCATCCTTTAATATGATCTAAAAATGAAGTACCGTAAGTAAGAAATTAGACACTGATCATATATTTACAGGTGTGTGTTAATTAGGACACATAAATTATCAGATTATACATTTTCAGCTTAAACAATTTCTACATAAAGTAATCAGAGATCAACCGCATCAATATGTTTCACTCCCATACAATGACCTCAACCATGCAATTTTCATGACCTCTGGAATGAAAATAGAGTAGGTTCAAAATTGGGAAATTATTTGCAAAATTACAGGACTAATCCTAAAGCTTAAGAATAGCATGTACTAAGAATCATGATTTAAACATGTATATACTAAGCCATTCAAGTCTATTTGGAGTATGAGCAGTCATTTAAGCTGATAAACCTGATTCCCAGCCAATCTTCTTAACCCGGCAATGTTCCGGTCAAGTACTTGACAAGAACCACTCAGGGCTCACCCTGTCATATGCCAATGTAGTCATTGACTAATTCTTTTTTTTCAAATTTGGCTGAAAACACTTGTAATTGGCTCAATTTTCTGGCTGATATATTTTATCATGTTTGGTGCATGCTTAATGTGTGTCATACTCTCATTCAAAAGAGAAAAATAGCATAATCACAAACAACTATGTTTGACAATAGACATACAGCATAAGTAAGGGCATGCTTGCTTGGTAACAGCAAAATTGTCTCGAAAATTTTCCCAGTCATATAAACCTCCATACATTCAATAAGTGTGCAACATGTGTAAACAGTTTGCACTTGTTACTATGTTGTGTATGATTATAAAACATTTTGTTATCAATATGCAACATGTGCAATGTATTATGAAATGGATAATCAAAGAATTTGCTAAAAAAAAATCTTAATTGGCTAATTTTTTGGCTAGTATGGTTTTCGGAGTCCAGAGTGAGCACTGACACTTAAATAATCAAAAAGAAAAAATTCAACACACGCACTCTAATTTATGATTACGACTACAGAAACTTAAACATACGACCATATTCCAGATAAACTAATTAATAAACTGACGGGTTCCTGTGAAGTACTTGACTCAAACATTGGCTGATTGAGCGACATCTTTCCAAATACAATTTTGTTCAATATTAATTATTATGTTTATCTGAAATAGGACTAGATCTACACCTAAGTTTCTTCAATAACTATTATAATAAACACCCCCCCCCCCCTCCCCCCGTTACAAAAGGCCAGTGATCTCTTCCTGGGTAAATGGGTTCTCTCCTCCATATTTTGTTGATAGTGACTTAAAACACTATTTAAAACAAGAGGCCCAATGGTCCTTGACAGTCACCTAAGCACAATATAATTAGCTACCATAAGCACTGACATGACAATAACTGCCCTGTGGACTTTTTTTTGTAGATCTTTGTGTGCTGAACATTTCTGCTTCTTTCACTTTTACTGTATCTCTGATACATTTCAAAAACAGTCCAAAACATGAATAATCCACTTAAAGGGAAAATAATTCCCATAAGGGGCAGCCTGAAAATGTCTGCCCTTTGGACTTTTTTGTAGATCTTTGCATGCTGAACATTTTGCTTCTTTCACTTTCTCTCTATCTATTATACTGTACATGTACTTATTTTAGCGGTATTTTAATATTAGCGCCTTTTGCACTCAAGTCATTGCGCTAAATCAAGGGCAGCACTAAAATTTCTCGATCCTGTCATTCTTTATACATGACAAATCTAATGAAATTATTTGCGCAAATTTAAGATTGCGCTAATAAGTCTATATCCCTGAGAGCGCTAAAATATGAGTGCACTAATTTAAATACATATACAGTAGTTTACAAGATGATAAGACAAAACTGTCCAAATTTATAAAAAAGAGGAAATAACTCCCATGAGGGTCGATCCGGCAATTTCGTCCTTATTGACTTTTTTGTAGATCTTTGCATGCTGAACATTTTTGCTTCTTTCACTTTTACTCTATCTATTATACTTTTGAAGATAGTTCACAAAACAGCCCAAAACATGAAAAATCCACTTAAAAGGAGAAATAACTCCCATAAGGGGTGACCTGACAATTACAATTACAGCCCTATTGACTTTTTAATAGATCTTAGCATACTGAACATTTTTGCTTTCACCTTTACTCTAGCTATTATACTTTTCAAGATAATGTCAAGTAAAACATCCAAAAACATGAAAAATCCACTTAAAAGGGGAAATAACTCTCACAAGGGGTGACCAGACAATTTCAGTCCTTTAACTTTCTAGTAGATATTTGCATGCTAAACATTTTTGCTTCTGTCACTTTTACTCTAGCTACATGTATTATACTTTTGAAGATAATGTCAAAAAAACATCCAAAAACATGAACAATCCACAAAAAAGGGGAAATAACTCAAATAAGGTCGATTCAACAATTTCCACCAAAATAAACTTTTGGTACATTTTTGCAAGCCGCTCATTTTAAGGTAACTGGTTTTTTTTTTCTAGCTTTAATAATTTTGGACATACATATATTATATGTAAATAAAATAAAACTGCTGACTCATTCGTTCTATTTTTAGCTATGATAGCCATGTTTGGTCCTAGCCCATTTTCCTCTGCTACCTTTATGCAGCTTTATATGGTTATACTTTCTGTCAAGTTTGGTTCAAACTGACCCAATGGTTCTGGAGAAGTAGTCCAAAATGTTGAAAATTTTACACCAAAAAACCCATATATTCCATTTACTTTGGTGTCTGTGACCTTGACATTTGCCCTTGAAATTTTATACAAATGATCCTTAGATAATTCCTAACAACTTTCTCATATATCTTTGTATACTAAAAGTCGATCAGTTTTGAGTTATTAAACAATTTGTTATACAATTGTATCCTGCATTATTGAAGCGCCCCTAGTGGCTCATTTATGAATACATTTCATTTTCATTTGCAAACTTTGAAGATATTGACTGTACAATCATGCATACAAAATTTAAAAGTCATCTGATCATTGGTTCATGAGAAGAAGATTTTTAAAGATGTACCAAGTTTTGGTCCTTTTTACCCCTTTTGGAGCCCCTATGGGTCCTAGCCCCTTTTCATTTGCAAGCTTTATGCGGCTTTACTTAGGAATGCTATATGCCAAGTTTGGTTGAAATTGGCCCATTGGTTCTTGAGAAGAAGACGAAAATGTCTAAAAGTTAACAACGCACGACGGACAATGACAGATAAAAACACGATCGCAATAGGTCACCCTGAGCTTTGCTCAGGTGACGTATTAATAAAATAACCATAGTGAAACATGTTATTAATCACAATATTCATATGGTTTTAACCGTTTATTTGACAACTAAATCAATCATTCAATGCTAACCAGTTATTTCCTTAACATTATGCCCAACCAATAACATAAGAATTTCATTTGGAATATTTTACATGCAAACAATAAAATAAACGCTAACTACAACAATACATGTACATTGTACACGCCCCCAGTGACCAGGAAATAGAACGATCGACTGTCAAAAACAGATGACTGTTGAATATTCTTACAACGAGATACATGTATTGGATATTATATTTACTGTCTTGCTAATTGACTCTGCAAAATCAAATTATATATCTGTACAGTTTATTGACCTGGGTCTGGCATCTTAAAACTTAAGAATTACTTATGTCTATTCTAAGGTTTTTACTCAGATTTGGATAATCCTAAAATCTGATTGGCTGAGCAGGTGAAGTTGAGAATATTCTCAAGCTTAATTGTGTCACATCCCAGGCTATTACTAAGGACAGGGATCATGTATAGGTACATGTATAACATGTTTTACCCCAATGTTGTGGGTTTTTGACGATCTAAGGACCCTTCCTAATGATACGAAATCGAGATGAAAAGAAATTGTTAAATTCAATATAGATGTATCGTAGAAAACATATGACAGCATCATATAGATTTTGATCCCTGCTAAAGATGAGATACATGTAATCTGATTTTGAATAGCTAGAGTAAGTGTTTTACGCTACACTCAACAATTTTTCGGCTATATGGTGGAAGGCAGTTTTTAACCCATTTACCCCTAAAGACACAATTGGACTAGTCATTGATTTACAGAAGAGTTCATTATTTGTTAGGGGTTTATGCAATAATGGTGGAGGAGGGAACCTGGTTACGATGTACCCGGGGAGAAACCACTGGGATACATGTAAAAACAGTAAACTAGGCTCTAAATAAAACAACATTTATTTAGAGTCAATGACAGCATGACATACATGTATAACATACATAGACAACATGAAGTTCGATAAACTTTCTGACCAACTGTCAAAATTGTTATACATTTGTTTAAATAAGGCTTGTGCAGTAGGCTACATTTAATAAAGTTTCTAAAACATACAATCTAGATTGAATCTAAGAGCACAGGAACTTGAAATTCTGTCCGTTTATTGATATACAAATTATTTACATAGCTTGCCCTCTGTAATGATAAGGTGAACCAGGCCTTGTTTATCACTGCATTACAGAGGGCAAGGTATGTAAATGATTTGTATTTCTCCCATATTCACAGAGTTATCCTTATAACTACTGTAAAATGATCAGCCCATCATCCACAGGGGGGTATGACAAGCTACATGCGATATGATGTCACAACACAATTTATGACGTAGAACTTCTGTGGGTTGCAGAATGCAGCACATATTTATGTCAGACATGACTCAGATATGGGTAGATCTATATTAGGGGACATATGTGTTTATATATCATGGTAAAACCAGTGCTCCAGATAACTTTCTAAGCACTTGGGTATAATACCCATCAATTCCAAATCCAGTGGGTATTTTTACCCACAAAATTTCTGTCAAGTGGATATTTTCCAATTCTGTTGCCATATTATACTTGCCATTAATTTTACTATAAAGGTTTGGTAGCTAAATTACTATTAATCAATCTGTATTTAACTGTCTGCACAATGTAAGTCCACAATTCAAACATCTGGGTTTGGGTCAGATTAACTGCATTATCACTTCAGAGCTTTAACACACATTATGACCAAGATCCATTCAGAACAAGTGAACTCAATATTTTATTTACGCTTCAGTTTTGATTTGCATTGGTTATCTTACACATGGATTTTAATATGCTTGCATGTCCATTTATTTTTTATGCGTAAAATACGCAAATACCCAACTGGAGCACTGTAAAACATCAGCACAAAATTAATGATGGCAGTATCAAACAAAGATGAAATGGTATATCACTTGGGGTAAAACTTGTTGAAATGAATAGTTCAAAATTGACCTCTTATTTAAGAAATAATTACAACGTACCTAGCTATTTATGTATTGATATTTTCTCAGTTACACAATGTTAAATCAAATTTACAATCAGAAGTGTTATGTAAATACATGTAGATAAAATTGGGTATACTCATTACTGAGATTTCAAGAGGTTCCATTCAAGTTGTACGGTTTTGTCTCTTGGTGAACAGGGACAAACACATTCAGACTCAAGTGACTGACAAAACAGGGATTAGTCAAATGTCACATCCACTGTGACTTGGGAACTCAAGCTGATCAAGCTCAACTAACATTTTATGATTTAAAAAAAAAAACCAGAGTATTAATGCTCCACATGGACATGTGTGTATATGTATTGCATACAGCTGACATAAATAATGATAAAAATTTAAAGACAATGTTATAAATATAAAGAATTATTTGGATACATGTCAAAATATTAACTACCATATTTATGACATTTTAGAAATTTTGAAAACAAGCTTAGAGTCTAAATAATGAAATAGAAGATGCACAGTTAGGTTTGAGTACTGATGACATCGGGACAAGTGATTCTAGTATATACTGGACAAACACGGTCCTCTGGAAATCCAGAGGTGTGATCTGGTGCCATGGAAGAGTAAGCATCCCCTGTTTAACAGTCACATCCACAGTCAAATGCAACTGAAATAAGTGAGAAACAAATTCTCCTCACAGTTGGTATAGTCTACTCAACAGCCGCTGCCGAACAAGTAACCCAAGTAACGGACAACTTTCATTTAGTAAAACATAGTAATCGCAAACAAGATATTTTATACCGACCTAAAAATTTGCGAAACGTTGACATCAAACGCGATTTCCAATATCTCTGTGACAATTACTTGTCATTAAGCAGTTTACCTCAGTTTGTATATGAAATATTCATATGTGGAACACACCCTGGCATATCAGATCATTTATGTGATATTAACACCATATGCAGGTAATTGTGGAATGAAATGGTAGATCTGATGAAACTGACAAAAGTCATATAAAACACACATTTTTTATAAAACATTCCCATATGCAGGTAAAATTGTGGAATGAAATGGTAGATCTGATGTATCAAAAAACTGACAAAAGTCATATATCTTAAATCAAAATTTAAATATTGTAATTATTTAAAAACACACATTGAAAAAAAATCTCGAAGAAATTTTTTTATTTTATAAAACATTCAAACTGAACATCCGAAATGGAAGCTGCATTATACTTTCACGCAAAAAGCAAAGGTTCGGCAAAGTTCGGTTACGTGAGGAGTACAGCATAGATTCTGTTAGGTTCGGTGTTTAGACCCTCCGGTAAGACTTACTATGAGCAAATCATAACACGATTTTCCAACTACTTATGATAAATGACAGGTATAAATCGACCGGTGTAAAATCATAAAAGAAAAAAAAGATAAATTTAACGAAAGATGAATAAATAGATGAATAGGAATAATTCGGAACAAAAGTTTTGATAAAAGCAAAGAACAGACGTAACTTGTATAAATTATTTCCATTATAAATTTTTAAAATTTAAAAGTTTGTTTTTTTTCGGTAAAAGTGCATACATTTAGGTTGTTTGTAAATTGGTTTCCTTCACTTTAAAAAACAATAACGGGTCGAAACAATAACAGAGATTGGTACTATTTTATATATATATAAAAATATATATAAATTATTTCGATCTTTTTCTTTTCATTATCTGCTGGATTTTTTTTTTTAGGATGTAACATAAATGAAATATGCATGCACATGAACATTTGTTTTCAAACTCGAATGAATGTACAGAAACAACAAGTTTCCTTAATATCTGGAATAAATGAAACGAAACTACGAATAATTACGTAGACACCTGACACACGTTAAACAACCCTCATTGTAACAGAACTGTTCGGTGTTTCTTTTCTTTTTTGACTCGGTGTTTTATTTATTAAGGCTTGGTCCCAACTGTTGTGTCTGTTTTGTGTTGTTATTGTACGAATAAGTAGAATTTTTTACTGTTCTGTATTTAGGCATCAGACACATCTTGGCGGCACGATTTTACCCAAAAAATTTTTTTTCAACAAAAAAATGATATATTAGTTACTAATATCCCCAAAAGACCCATTATAAACACCCAAAAAGATCTTAATTTTTTTTACAAAATTCGATAGAAAAAACAATACTGGCTACATTTCGAAAAAAACACGAATAACAACAAATTTTTTACTGTTCAATTAGGCATCAAATCGATCGGCCATAAGTTTGCATCAATAATCATTTTATTTAAATGCATTTTCTTCTGTATAAAAAATATTTCATAGACAGCTAGCAAAAAAAATTAAAATCTAATTTTTTTTACAAAAATATAGAAAAAAAAAAATCGAAAACGAAAACATTTACTGTTCGGTATCACTTCGTAGGTCATGGAACTTACGGACACTGTCATTTAGTAAAATGAAGAGCCAAATCGGTCAGCAAAAAAAATTTCTTCAATTATTTGCTTTCACGATTCCTGAAATATTTTTCATATTTTATGTCAAAAATTCAAAATATTATGA
The DNA here is from genome assembly GCA_030159075.1 of Atrina japonica. Lineage (NCBI taxonomy): Eukaryota > Metazoa > Mollusca > Bivalvia > Pterioida > Pinnidae > Atrina > Atrina japonica. The sequence goes on from BROG01000373.1 coordinate 474,825, forward strand.
TATATTAAAAATTCTACGTAATGTGGACTGTTCGGTAAATGATTATTTCATATGTATTAAACGTCTTTACCGTCCCATATAAGTAACATTCTGGCACATTTTTTTTTTGATAAAATGTCATGCTGTTCGGTGTTTTATTTATTACTATATCATGGTTTCAGAAATACATCGTGAAATTTTTGTATTTAAAACAGCATTATCAAAGTCAAAAAAAATCAACAAATCTACAGTCATAAAAAAAAATATTCATCACATTATAATAAGATTGCTAAAATTGTTACAATACTGTTTCAAATGGTTTTCAGCAGAAGTTTTCACTACTGTTCGGTGTTTCATTTCAATAAACACCCAAAAAGACCCCAAAAACATCCAAAAAACACACAAAAACAATTAAATCGAAATAAGTTTGCATCAATAATCATTTTAAATGCATTTTCTTCTGTATAAATATTTCATAGACAGCTAGAAAATATAAAAAAAAATCAACATTTATCACTTCTCATGGAACTTACGGACACTGTCATTTAGTAAAATGAAGAGCCAAATCGTTCTTCTTGTGTTCATATTTTTTGGGTACCGTCCCATTTTGGCACATTTTAAAATGTTTTGTGGGTCTTTTTGGGTCATTATAATAAGATTGCTAAAATTGTTACGTTTCAAATGTTTTTGTGTGTTTTTTGGGTCATTTTGGATGTTTTTTGGGTCTTTTTGGGTCATTTTGGGTCTTTTTGGGTAAATCGTGCTGCCCATAACAACACTCCTGTAGGCCGATCCCGATCCAGGTAGAAAATTACCTGTTCCGGGTCTGTTTGTTCGTTATCTTTGTATCAGCTTTTTTAATATAGACTACAATGCGTAGCGATAAAAGTCTGCCATATTGACTAAGAAATGTTGCTTAAACGTAGTTCTTACTACTAACTTCCGAATTGACTGCTACTTTTTTTTCTTCCTCCACGACCTTTACGACTCTCACCTACTGCGAAAAACGCAGATGACGTACGATTTAAAAGCCCGTGCGTCCTGTTGTGACTAAGGCTTAATTACCGATGTGTAGGGCAAACAATTTAGAAAGAAACTGAAATAAAACAAAGCGTAGTCAAAATCCATACACTGGACGATGCAAAATGTACTGATCGACAAAGTCATGGTGGATCCAGGATCTGAAGTTAGAAATCTAGTCGACTGGGGATCGAACCAGGGACCAGGGAACCTCATGTTGAAGTTCTACCATCTGGGCTACTCTGTCCACATTGGTGGGGGTGTTTTTAAAATATCAATATAGAACTTGTTCATTATTGTGAGTGTTCTATAGATACGGTTTTGTTTTGTTTATGATTGACGGTCAGATAAAACCGTGCTAAATATTCAATATTGTGTGCATTGAAAATGTCAATGGATATAAATTCGTGCTGTTTGTTCATTTTGGGTTTTCTATAGATCGATATAAAACTGTTGTTTGTTTATTATTGGAGGTGTTAACCTAATCATGTGTGAAGTCGCATGTACCTTATTTAGTGTTGTGAACAGTGATGTGCTTGAATCTATATAGTACACAACTTACCCCCCCCCCCAAACTATAGAGATATTCTGGATAAGACACCACATATCAGTAGTTATAGGCAGCTCCATGGTGCGCAATTTGAATTTTGCCGCTAGGGGGCGCCACCAGTGGCGCTGTTGATGACGTCATCAGAATACTGGCTTCTGATTGGTCAATTCAAATGCGCACCATGGAGCCGCCTGTGACGTCATAACCGGAAGTGCGTCATACCGGAAGTGAGGTCATACCGGAAGTGAGGTCATACCGGAAGTGAGGTCATGTTGTCATAGCAATAAGTAGAAAGAGCCAATCGTGAGCTTGGAGGCGTGTCTATGACCGGAAGTGGAAGGTAGTGGGCGGCCATCTTGGTTAAGGAGCCAATGAGAGCCTCGTTACAAGAGGTTGGGGTCACGAGAAGTCACGAGAGGTCACGTGAGTTCCCGAGAAGTCAACGGTAAGAGAGAGAAGTTGGGTTTTTCCAGTTTTGAGCTGAGAGTGAATCTATTTTTAGAATCGAAACTTTAGGTTTTTCCAGTTTTGAGCTGAGAGTGGATCTATTTTTAGAACCGAAACTTTGGGTTTTTCCAGTTTTGAGCTGAGAGTGAATCTATTTTTAGAACCGAAACTTTGGGGTTTTCCAGGTTTGTGAAACTCGTAGTTGGTGGCGCCACCGTCGTTAAGAGTGTGCGAGTGCGCATGTGCGAGAAGCGGTAGGCCGAGCCCGTCACTGTTAGTCGTCGAGAGTTCTGTTTCAAGTGCACAAGCGCGAGAAGCTGTAGGCCGAGCTCGACTCAAGCTTGTACTAAGACTTGTAGAGTAAATGTATAGTGATGGGTCTAAACATATAGTAATAAAAATTTCAAACACTCACCCTATGCTGGTAGTGGTTTTTTCTGACGATGTTGACTCTTCGAGCTGCGGATCGCAAATGAGCTCTCAGAGGTCTAACTGAACCTATACTCTAGTCATGTGACTTTTTTTTCTATTTTTAGTGCATGGAAAATAATTTTGTCCAATCCAATAAAAAATGAAACACTCACCCTATGCTAAAAGTAGTGGATTTTTCTTATGATGTTAACACCTCGAGCTTCGGATCTCAAATGACTTTTTCACAAGCTGAAACTGAACCTTTCTCTAGTCACATGACTTACTATATTTAGACTTTTATCTAATGAAGTGAATACATCATAACAAAAACATCTCATAGAGTTTGTGATACTATTACTCCGTCTCATAGTTTCTCAATGGTGTTTTTACACCCTATAACTCTTGTACCTTTGTGTCTACCGTGTACTGGTACTATGCTTACACTATAGGTGTACACCTTATACCCAGATAAAATACATAAACAACCAAAATAATTTTGTTTTTATGTTTTAATGTTTTAATTTTCCCCATGAAAAAAGGAAATCAAACTGTATTTTCGCAGAGGGTTAGGGGCTTATCCCTCTGGAAAATGTACAATAATTGAATGAACAAATTAAACAATTCTTAAACTGTCACTTCATTATGGAGACGGGGTGCCAGTTCCATCAAACGATACACCGTATCCCAAAGTCGGCTTCGGTCTGTTTCTTTGTGCCATTGAGTAGCTCTCCAATCTGGGCAGTAGAATGTCTGTTTGTAGACGTCTCTAAATGCTTTAGGAATACTGGATTTCTCTAAACTTTCTTCAAATTTTTCCAAAATGTTCATTTCGTTCACCGTGTCTAGAGCCTCGTCAAAGTAGTGAAACATCATTGTGCCGTCATCATACATCTTGCTTTTGACTCGGATGATCAATCTCACAACCGTAACATTGAGTGTTGGCTACTTCGTACATCTTGTTTAATATGGCTTCTGCGTACACCATGTGCCATTGACTATCAATGGATTGACTGTAGCTCTGCTCCATGTTGTAGTTGATGTTGACGAAAATAACTAGTGTAGTGGTCCACAAGCAAAAATTCATCTGGTCCGTTTCAAGTCTGAACTGCAGTTTTAATAGCTGAGTGAATCACGTGACATCCCATCTATTTTTAGTTGCTTGTACACAATTGTCTCTCGATCATGTCACGGGTTATACCGTAGATCTCCCAATAGATAGGATTTTGACGTAATGCACTTACATCTTCTGTAAAGGTTTTCTAATACGCATAAGTGGTCTGTCGTAAAAATCTCATCATCAAACATATGATACACAATCCCTATAAAATGTGCAGTGTTTTTCACACCACGTACATAAGTATTCCAATCAGGAGTACATCGTATCTGATGTTTCATTTTTCTGCGTAATAGAGAACAGCAGATCATCCATACAGTTGCAATCATGATTTCTCTCTGTGTGCACTCTGATGGGATGTCAGTCTATGTCATACCCATCAGGTCACGTGATCCCATGAATCGTATCTCTGTACTCGCTTCCCATTTTCCATGTTTTTCTCTTATTTCCTTTCTCTCATTTCTTCTCTCTCTCCACATGTTCACCTTTCTCTCATTTCTTTGTCTCTCTCATTTCTTCTCTCTCTCCACATGTTCACCTTTCTCTTATTTCTGTTTTCTGTCTCTCTCTCATGCACACCCCCCCACCTTTTCTTTCTACTTTATATTGTTTTTAACTCATAAATAATTCATAAACAAGTCTATTCACTCAACATTTTATTACCCGCTCAAACTAGAAGTAGTTCTTGGAGGATTAGGGCTGTCCCTCTAAGACTACGTACAATGATACCAAAAAGCAATATTAAATCATCAACAAAGAGTTTATTACGTCTCACTACTACGGTTGATCTTGCCCATACAGCGCGGAGCAAAAGAACGTCAGCTTTTGTCCTAGATCGGTCGGTTCGGATTCCTTGGCGTAATTAAACCCATACTTGTCGTGACTGACAGGACTGATACACGGTTGATTTAGGTACAGGTATGCGATATTGCTCTCTAAAACCATCTCCAAACAAAACGATCGTTTAGTAAAGGATCAATGTTTCTTCTTCTTGGTCTAGGTTGAGGACTTAACGATTGAAATAAAACATGACTAGGGACACCTCGATGTCTTTGACGTAAATAATACACACAGTAATGTCCACAAACTTTGGTGCGAGGGTGTTGATACATCTGCTGATTATAAATCACTCGATCTGCATGGCGTTTCATAAACTGATAGATATCAGGATAGATCCATGGAGGTAGCCCATAAGAGTCAAAATATTCAGCAGTCTGTTGACCTATGAAATGAATGGCAACCCAATGCTCTCCTGGTTGATCGTGAGGATCTGTATTAACGATAAATGAATGTTTTGCCATAAGGTAGATAGTCCGGTAAAACGTCTCTGGGGTATACTCCGCCGAACGAAGGTCCTACATAAGGGTCTCGTGATAAAATACTATTGAGTTGATGAGCATTCAAGCCTTGAATACTTTGCATGGTTTCAATAGTCTATAGTCACTTCTCTCTGTTTGTTTCTAATACGTTATCAAATTCTCCATAGACCAATGCAGTTCACACTCTCTGCTAAAGCTTGAGCAAATTGAAGTTCGATGCGTAAATTTCCTGTTTTTATCCAGTGTAACTTGCTCTGATCATTGTCTTGATCAGCTGTCAAATCAAAACACCACAAGGTAAACCCTCTTCTATAGTTGTCAATGGTCACGGAAGGGGCCCAGTCTTCTCCTAATCGACCTAATCCTTGATATAAGCTCAAGTATGAGCGCAAGTACAAGTTGTTTTCAAAGTCAGGTTCTAAAGGACGAGTGCAAAGACTTTCTCCATTGATACTAACATCCACTTTATTGACATTAAAATGTTGAAAATAAAAAGGATTCTTTGTCGCATCCCCATTGAAAGCGGCATTGCTCACCATACCTACTACTATACGTTTTGGCATTTGACCTTGATACAAATGATCTGTAATCTTTGAACGTGTCCCAGCAGGAATGGTAAACGTTTTCACTTCTACACGTCTCAAGGGAAATTTAGCAGTACTGGTATTCATCTGTTCGTTCATCTGATTCAGTAAAGTTGCAATGGGTTTCACTTTACGTACCACTAGATACATTTGTAATATCTTCAAATAACCTAATTCACCTCCTCCACACATCATGTAAAAGGGTTCACGACTTCTATTAAACCTTAGGCGTACATCTATACCATTAGGTAGAAATCGTTTCTGTTCAAACAGATCCAAATGGAGACGATCCATCATATTAAAGGTTTTACTTTCACTGATACGTTCATGACGATCAGCTAATCCTGAGTTTTTCTCGGCGACATCATCGGCATGAGGATTCAACTTGTCAAATCGTCCCAGGTTGATCCTTGTACCATAAAACTGGTAGCACTAATCTGATATTTTAGCGTTTCGTTAGAAAAGGACAGCAACTTTTCGAGATAAGCTCGATAGGGGTAGGTATCGGTTCCAGGAGTGATCACTTTTCAATTTAGATTACAATCGATCTCGGAAAACAAACTATGCAGCAAATTGTTGACGGGAGTGATTTGAGTATCATTTGCTAGATCAGTTCCATCTTGTTTGACGATTTTAGCTTCTACGTACACATAGGTCTGGTTCAAATCCAAATACTCATCGCCTTGTCCTTTGATTTCAAACTCAATAGGAGCAGATTGTGTATTGACACTAGAGATGGGGTAATATTCCACCCATCTTCCTTCTTCTAAGGTTACATTGGTGGGAGGGACATTAAACAACTCTAAAGCTTCACTACTACACTCACAGGAATCTTTTTGCATCATCATCTTGTTAGTCAAAGATATCTTGCTCTCTTCCGACCTGTTTAGATTTACTTATAGAAGTAGACTGAAAGGGACGGCTCGTTCGTTTCTTTTTTATACTACTGTTCGTATGACTCGTTGTTCCTGTTCGTTTCTTGCCTGCTAAACGAGAAGCGACATGAGAGGGGGCACGAGCTAATGTTTTCTTAGGACCCGTCATTAAGTTGCTCACGGCTTCTTTTCCTCGTTGAACAAGAGCATTTTTCAATGAACGTTTATTTTGTATCAATTCAAAGCAAATTTAGCTATATGAGGAATGGCTTTCGTCATGGTAGGTTTGAGAAAGTATGACCAAATACCTTTGCCATATTGCATATCCGATGCTCTAGGACTAAATGCTCCTACGAGTGTATTGACGATATTCCCTGCAAGTCTTAATGGATTGATGATCCCACCTCTCTGAGGAGAGATCAGACCATGAGTTGTTTTCGTTAACGATTGAGTCAGTTTAGGGAAGAGAAGCCCATAGCCTTTCTGACGGGGCACCCCTTTATGAACGATGAGTGTCATAATGTGTCACTATCAATACAGTCCTTAGGAATGGATTCAAACGTGGGAACTTGAAGTCTTTATAGATTCAATGATTTGCTTTGGAAGGTAGTTTCATACTAGGATTAGGCATGATGTACCCCATACACCCACTTAACATACCCATCCCAGAACTGACTATTGGCATCTTTCAAAGCCAAATGAACGACGCAAGCTATGATGATAGTAAAGGCAAGAATGACTTGAACAAAGAATACAATTTCATTCCGAGGTATGTTTTCTCCACACCATTTCCAAGTAGTACTAGGCGTATGACTCACTCTATCGGGTGTTTGCTCGGTGGGCTCATTGTTAACTCTGATAGACACTCGGCTTACCGAGTCTACTGGTCGATCAAGTTGGATTTGGGGATCCATGAATCAAAAGTAGAAGGATATCCTTTCCAATGTACCTTCACTTCTTCTATAACACGATTTTTCCCTACACGCCTTTTTCTATGATCGAGAATCTCGTCGACTTCATAGACATCATCTGTTTTCACAACGGGTTGTAATTCAGATTCGTAAAACGTACCTTCCAATCGTTCTTGGTGATCATCCTGGATGTAATACACATACGGATAACGATCAGGTACTCGTTTCTCGACCGTGAACAGTTCCGTGGTCCAGTTAGGTAAGTATCCCTTATCAAATGTACGCTTTACTTTACTGATACGTACGCGATCACCTGTATGAAACTTGGGCAATGGACGGTTTTTAGAAGGGGTACCATATAAGGTCTCCCAGACTTCTAACACATTGGAAGGATTGACTTCTATGGGACTTCTACCGATACTACGATGATACGATTGATTATAAGCTTGAACAATCTGAGGTAGAACGTCAACATAACGACGTGAACGAGTATGAGTAAAATATCTCCACATGCGAGCTTTTAGGGTCCTTTGAAAGCGTTCTACAATACTAGCTTTTGTTTCTGTATTGTCTGTCGTAAAGAAATGAATATCATGAAACGTATGACGAAATTCACGATTCAAAAACTCTTTTCTTTATCGGATTGTATACGAATAGGACGTCGTCCTTTAGCTTGTTTTAATACTGATTGAAACCCTCGTACCATTTCTTTTGCAGATTTATTTTTCAAAGGGATGACCCAAGCATATTTAGATAGAACATCAATGACACATAAGAGAAACGTATACCCATCATTGTGTGTCTTGATGTTGGATACATCCGCTAAATCTAATTGCCATTGTTCATCCATATCGGTCACTCTCGTTTGGTTACGAGGAAACTTTCTCTTGATAGATTTATGAAGCGTATACGTGTCTTGTTCTTTCAACCATTGTTTGACTTCATTTAGAGAAATGGAGTACTTTCGACGTTTCACTTCTCGATAGAGAGGTTGTACACCTGCATAACCACTCCGATTAGAAGGATCATAATAGATGGATGCTAATTTGGCATTTTGCGAAGATTTTGAGTTTTGATCCATTCTGGAAGATGAGAACTCTTTTTTAGATTTTTTAATGGTAGACCAGGCCGTAGGAGTCAATCCTTTGCCAATCCTTCACCATTTTCTGACTAAGGGGTGTCTTTGCAGAATCTTTTATGTCAGTAGAAGGAAGAGAAGGCATAGCGTCATAGAACCCTGTGTCATCTTCATCATCATTATCCAGAGGTTTAGGGGTACTCATAGCCTTTGGTTTTACAATAGGTTGATTCATCACTTTGATATAATTAGGGTTACGTATCCAATCACGAGGAACATTCGATTCCACTAATCCTTTTACAAAACTATCAAGTCCCGAGGGTTGATACCCTTTTCTAGGTTGTGTTCGTAAAGCATCAGTTACGAGATCGACCATATTGGTCCCAGGGACGGTCTTTCCTTTGTATTGTATTTGACCGTCTTTTTCCCATGTTAGTACATCAGAATGTTTCTTGAGATGTTTAAATAACAGAGGGACTTTTGGTTTTAATGGAGCAGTGACACTGGATGAAATAGCTGTCATAAGATCTTGATCATCAGAAGACATTTCAGTTTTAAACATCATCTTTGACTTCTTTGACTTTATCTGTTTTCAGAGACCAAGGTCTCTCTTCTACAGGATGACGAGCTTGTTGTAGATACGTACGGTATCGATGAAGTTCTTGACCAAACTTGGCTACCTTAGCTTCAGGAGTCAAATCATCACGATCTACAATCGTATCTAATTCATTACCTAAACGCACCGAAGATGCTACTTCAGGTGTATGAGGCAAAGGATTTAAACTTCTTTCTCTCCATTGTTTGAGTTCTTCCATGGTCCTCTCGGGAACTAAGATCATTTTTTTTCGTGTGCTCATGGTTATAGAATAGATTTTAAGACAGGAGAAGCTATGGCTCCTAGTAATGGCGCTAATAAGGGTAAGATAGGTAACACACCACCCTGTTGATTCGTTAGAATACGACGGCGTTGAGGGACAGTCAATTGAGGATGAACTAGTTTTCTTAAGACCCATTTCTTTGAACCCAAGTGCTGTTTCTGGCGTTTTGTTAAAGGAATCACTCCTTTTATGATGTTATACACCACTTCACAAATTTTTCATCATCGTATCATCAGGGGCATACCGTAAGATCATCTTTTTAAACTCAATAGGATACTGCTTTTGTCCTAAGACTTTAATCAAAGCAGCATGAGATTCAAGCCCATGCTTACTTTTTCGTGGTGCCATGATGTCACTACAACTAAGTATTCTATACAAATGACTCAATACATGATCTGAGGTAGTTTTATAAACCTATATCAACATAGGATGTTGAAGTCGTTTATGATCTTGAAGTTCTTTACTCGTAGTAAAAAGAGCCCGACACCATAGACATTTGTAGCTATTCATATATGAAGTAGACTGTGTCTTAGGCTGACTGGTGATGGGAGATCCAAAGGTAGAAGCAAACGAAGGTAAACGAGTAGACTTTGGAGTAGATGTAAACATGTTTGTTCAGCTGAGATGATACATCTTTAGCAGTTAAAGGTTTTGGTAATAAGGGAAATAACAAAGACTGCTTGGGAGTATTAGTAAGAGTAAACTTCTTAGGTACATTCAGTGCCTGTAGGACTGCTTTAGTCTTAGTAATAGAAGGTTGTTTCCGTTGTGTAATTTTGATATTAGGTCTACCAGGAAGACGTATAGGTTGTCCAAAGATAGATGTTGCAGTAGCAGAAGTTCCTGCTACAGGACTGTTGGTTACAGGTGGAGACGGTATTCGTGTAGGAGTAGCCTGATTCATTGTATTAGCTTCACGAATCTGCTTCAGATTTAGTTTTAGAATCAATGGTGGGTTCTTCTTCTTAGGACTCTTCTTCTTAGGACTCTTCTTCTTAGGACTCTTCTTCTTTTTAGGGCTCTGCTTTCTCTGCTTAGGAACAGGGGGTGTTTTTTTCTTTTTAGGTGCAGTGTTCTTCTTGAGACGACTAGCCCACTGTAACAGGGATCGAATGATTACCCCACCTAAGAACCCTGCCCCTCCTCGTTTTAAGATAGCAGTTTTCTTAGCTTCTTCATCAGCTTTTGGGTCAGCAATGATTTTTAAATGATCAGCATTTCTCTGTATTAACGATGCTGTAGGTTTAGTCACTGGAATGGTACCAGACAGAAGATTTTTAGTCCCCATACCAAACCATTTCAATAAAGCGTCCTCTACCTAATTCTAACAGTTCTTGACGTCTGACGGGATCTTTCTCCAATTGTAATTTTCTTAGAGTAGTCACCAGTTTACTGGTGGCTTTAGGTAAAGGATTCATGATTCTACGTTAACAGAAATACGAGCAATGACACCCTAGAGAAAGTGACTGTCTACTTATAAGGTGTATACAACACTATTCCTCCTGTAAACCAAGGATGAAACAGATCTGATCTTAATCTTAGATTATCAGGGGTAGACGATGTGAGATCAATCAAGAGATAACCATGAGGACGATTTGTAGCATCGTGATAAGCATGGTTTAAACCTGGTAGGTCTAATTGACGTGATAAGCTGGTCACTTGAGATTTATCTCTAGGATTCTTAAACAGGACGAGATAATGAGCATTCAGACTTATGGTACGATATTGTTTAGCACGATCAAACAAGTTTTGAGTGATGTAGATCACACTTGTGTTTCGATGATGAGCTTTACGTGTAAACCATTCTACGATAGAATCGAGAGCTTTACTGCCCATCATATCATCAAAAGACAAGTAGGTGACGACGAGTTGGATCAGAAACTAAGACTTCGTCATCCTCAGGTATATTTTGAACGAAGTGAACTTGATGTTCCCGTTGTAAGATTTCATAAGCAGGTTGCCATTCACGATAACACCATACAATTTTGTCGGGAGGGGAATGAATCCATTGATCCTTCCATTCTATCAACTGTTTTACAAATACAGTTTTCCCTGATTTGGTAGGTCCCCGCCACAACCATGGTAAATTCATGCTTTAATTGTATCGTATCAGGAGATATGGACTGATAGTAGGCCATTTTAATACTGGTCATGAAACTGAGAGATGTAGTATTATATACATGGTCACTTCAGTCATGTATTATATACATGGTCACTTGAGTAGTGTATGCATAAAACATCTAAGGTATAAGACAAAAACGTTCCGAGTAGTAGTAGTAGGAGTCATGAAACAACTCATACTCCGAATAGACCTCTGACGTCATTGATTGCGTGCGCGTTCATAGTCTCTATATAAACCAGACATTTGGTGTGACTCGGTATCAGTTCATCATCACCATGGACAGGTTTGGAGATATTCCAAGTGAAACAGATTTTGTCAGAGGAATTCGTCGGTGTTCGTCGCCGAAGAGAAAAAGTGACGATAGTGCGGCCTACTCCCCGTCGACCAGCATTTTTAGACCGTCCGCCGCCACCGCCACCTTGCAGCTTCAGGGTACCACCCCCTAGACCTCCTCCACCCAGGGCTGTACCATCAGCGCCTCCACTGCCTGAGCTGCAGTATACTATGGCTCAGGCAGATTTGAGACTTCTGAGGCTGCAGGAACAAGAAATTAGACGACTGATAGAAGAAAAAGAATTGCAAGTCAGTCAGTTGCGACGTCTGATGGACGGGGAATAGGGTTTTTTAAACCCGAAAAAACAAACGGCCCTTTTCAGGGCCACCTAACTTACACGAAAAGAAACCTTAACTGAAACGATGCAGTTTTTGTGTTGTGTTATACTATAGTGGTAAGTCTAGTAGTAAGTAAGTTAATTCTTTTTACTTGATTGAACAAATTTTATGAGATAGAAATCAATTCTAAAAATAGTAACATTAAACACTTGAGAAAAAGTTTAGTTAGAGATAAAAAATTCAAAACGAGGCAATTCTAAAAATAGTAACATTAAACACTTGAGAATAACTTCAGTTAGACTACTGAGAGCTCATTTGGCAGCCGAAGCTCGAAGAGTCAACATCGTCAGAAAAAAACTCTCTCTGGGTGAGTGTTTAATTTTTTATTTTATATACAGTAGTACAAGAAATATAAAAAACTTGTTGAAACGATGTAAGTGAACAACTTCATACTTTACACTTTACTACTTGTGTCACTTTGTCACTTGTGTCACGTTGAGACTTCATAACTAAGAACGGTACACACGTTGCAAACTTTGAGAACGGTACACACGTTGCAAACTTTGAGAACGACACAAACTACTTGTGTCACTTTGTCACTTGTGTCACTTTGATACTTCATAACTTAGAACGTTGCACACGTTGCAAACTTTGAGAACGGTACACACTTGATCACTTTGACAAACTTGGAAACATGAGAACGGTACACACTTGATCACTTTGACAAACTTGAAAACATGAGAACGGTACACACGTTACAAACTTTGAGAACGACACAAACACTTGATCACTTTGACAAACTTTGAGTACGTTGCACACTTTCATGTTCTGTGGTTCTCACTCCTGCCGTGAGATTAGTCAGTCCCTGAAAAACTAGATATCCCATGATTCCATACCTAAGATGGCTACCCTTCCTATCCTTCCTGTTTTGCTACCCACCCACCCCTCTGGTTTAATGCCTACACCCTATATAGAGTCATCACCCCTTTTGTTTCACACCTATAGTCTATACAGAGTAATCTCCCTTTGTTTCACCTATACAGGCTATACAGAGTGATCTCCCTTTAGTCCTACTCATACACGCTATACAGAGTGATCTCCCTTTGTTTCACCTATACAGTCTATACAGAGTGATCTCCCTTTAGTCCTACTCATACAAGCTATACAGAGTAATCTCCCTTTGTTCCACCTATAGAGTCTATACAGAGTAATTTCCCTTTGTACATACTCTACAAGTCTTAGTACAAGCTTGAGTCGAGCTCGGCCTACCACTTCTCGCGCTTGCGCACTTGAAACAGGACTCTTGACGACTTACTCACAGATACGGGCTCGGCCTACCGCTTCTCGCGCATGCGCATGATACACAACTCTCAACGATGGTGGCGCCACCAACTACTAGTTTCACCGACGGTGGCGCCACCAACTGCTAGTTTCACAAACCTGGAAAAACCCAAATCTAAAAATAGATCTTCTCTCAGCTCAAAACTGGAAAAACCCAAAGTTTCGGTTCTAAAAATAGATTCACTCTCAGCTCAAAACTGGAAAAACCCAACTTCTCTCTCTTACCGTTGACTTCTCGGGAACTCACGTGACCTCTCGTGACTTCTCGTGACCCCAACCTCTTGTAACGAAGGCTCTCATTGGCTCCTTAACCAAGATGGCCGCCCCCACTACCTTCCACTTCCGGTCATAGACACGCCTCCAAGCTCAACGATTGGCTCTTTCTACTTATTGCTATGACAACATGACCTCACTTCCGGTATGACGCACTTCCGGTATGACGCACTTCCGGTATGACCTCACTTCCGGTATGACACACTTCCGGTTATGACGTCACAGGCGGCTCCATGGTGCGCAATTTGAATTGACCAATCAGAAGCCAGTATTCTGATGACGTCATCAACAGCGCCACTGGTGGCGCCCCCTAGCGGCAAAATTCAAATTGCGCACCATGGAGCTGCCTATAACTACTCATATCACACATAGGTGAAATACACATGAATCTATTTTCAGTAGGAGATTTTCGAGTTATTATTCTAGATTTTTCGTGCTGATAGCACGTCATTTTTGCTTTTTTTTTTTGTTATCTCTCGCTACAAAAGTTGTATAAAAATCCCAGTGAACTTTTTATTTAAAAAGGTTTATTAAGATGCAGCACCTTTGAAGAAAAATTCCCAGCAGTTGTAATGCGTTGAGATTGACAGAAGCATGGGTGCGCAAAATCATGTGACACAACAGTATTATTTCTAAACTGTCTTAACACCATGGTATAGAAATGCAATTGCATGCTAGTATGCATATAGTTTCATCATGTTTAATTTTATTTTTAAACTGAAATGATACTGAAGATGAATGTCAACCTAGATTGTTCATTATCACCATCATCGTCGTCATCACCACCGGCGGTCTCTTCCCAGGTGCATTGTAACTGGGTTCTCTCCCCACTCTTAAAACTGGTCGCCACCATATGACTGAAAAAATTGTCATCGTCATAATCATCGTCATCGTTACATCAGTCATCGTCCGCGCATCCACATCATTTTGATTTTTATAAATAGATCGTATTTGTTAAGAAGAATAGAGTATTGATACCTCTTTGAGACAGGATAACCATATCTTTTATTTCTAACTTTTAAAGTGCACTTTGCCAGCTGGTACAGATTAGAATTTAGTTTAAACATAATCTTATTGCAAATTATATGCATAGAGTCTGACTACAAGTTTTCCAACTTATGAAATCCTTTCCCATTGCTGGTACAAACAATTGCAACGTTTAACTGCTGAGGAAGGTTATGCTATTTTCAGCATTCATGAGTCATTTCCTGATGCCGAAATTTCAATTCCATAGCATTTAAACAATATAAGAAGTAAAACTATGGTTTTAATCCAAAATATGTATATTCAGTAATAAACTTCTTCAGCATTTGGAACTGACCTGTAGTAGTGCAAAATTTGATTTTAATGAAGTTTTTACAGTTTGGTTTGAGTGAAACCGTTCTCATTAAATCACGGGTAATAATTCAGCTGACAACGTCTCTTGATCACTTAAGCACCGATGACGTGCAATAGTTTGGCGACCAAGTTGACGATGGCAATGATAATAACAACAACAACGTCGATGGCGATGAAGTTTAACGTTTTACAAACAAATGTGTAACACATGAAAGAACCATCAATTGTATTTACTATTTTCGACAAAATAATTTGCAAGAACCACCAAACATTTACTTTCGATTATATTGCCTCCAGGGCCAGACAATGTCAAGATCACAGAGGAACGTTAGAAAAATATCAACGCTTCGTCTATTTATCGAGAATTTGACCTTTTGCAGGACCTCCTCATATCTTCCATGCATAGTCGGCAGTTTATCTGTTGCTTGAACAACTCCTGTGCACGGACGATACTTCACTGGATGCGAGTCAGGAATCAAACATGTGACTTTACATATTCTGCCATATACATCGCTAACTGTAACATAAAACGCCCCGCTTCCCAATTTTGGGTTTTTGAAACCCATTATCATAAATCCTTCGGAATTTGAATTTTCGCTCATTAACAAGTGATTGAAGAATTGACCTTTGTAACTTATACCATCAGTTTGCAAAATAATTCTATTAATAGTTTTTCCCTCATACCTTAGACATTTTGGAAACTTAGCTTGTCGAAGGTGTTGATTGCTGGGATTACTAAGAATGTGCCATTTTCTGTTGTATATTATTCGGACGGCCGTAAATGCCCATCTCCGGATATCTGCTACCCCATCGATAGAAAATGTATTTTGAATTGGTTGAAACACGGATGGATCTAATCTTTCAAATTTCGATTTCTTTGAGAAAATATCATTTTCAGGGAAAGTCGGGAGAATTATATTAGTCATTACCTCCGGATATACTAATTTTTGGTATCTCCGGCAAATTATCTCGTCATGTAGTAAAGGTTTGTTGAATAAATCGCCAAGAAAGTCAATTACAGAAAATTGTTCAGTTCGAAGCATTTCTCTTTTGGGTTTTGGTAAATGTTGCGCGGAATATTGTATCTCGGATTTTGAGACACACCTCTGCAATGACTTTGAACATTTGAGATACTCGGAACCCCCACAGCTCGGACATTCTGGGGATCGTTCAAACGTGTAATGTTGTGATGTAAATATATTAGAATATGATTGGATATTTTGTAGCCAATGAAATCCTGCAATTGGTCTAAGTGGTTCGTGATATTGGCCCCCAATAGCCGGGTAATCTAAATCTGGTCGAATCCCGTTTCTAATCTGTTTTTGTCTAAACTGTTCCCATACGTAATCTACATAGCTATGATGAAGAAAGAATATAGGATCTTGCGTCGATGTCTCGAGTAAACCCATTGTTTCTCCGACCCATACATGGACCGCGTTGTGGTTAAATTCGATTGAATTCAACAACGTGTCATTGTGTACTTCTGTAACCTGACTATGGTACAATATGGAATTGTTTTTTAAAAAATACTCTTCTCTGTCGTGTGTAAATGGCAAACCAGGACATCCCACATCTCGCATGAGAGGAAACCCGTCCGGCGTTATCCAGTTCTTGAATGGACCCGTTTCTACAACACCGTTACCATTGCCAAGGAAATCTGAGGAGAAAACAATACTATTCGTCGGATCGTTCATGTCAAAATCTAACGTGGAATCCCAGTATGGAAGAGTAACTGAAGGGTTTTTACGTCTCAGAGCCAGTTCAAAACTGAAACGAAAATCATATTCAAGAAATATTGAAAATTAGGAGAATTTCTTATTCAAAAGTATCTCATTTACAGATACGTACACTAACTATGAAAATTAGGAGAATTCTTCACTCAAGAGTTACTCATCTATAGAATAAATAAGAGTCTATTGTCATAATTCAGTTGCATGCATTTATTGTTAACGTTTCATACTAAAGCATACATCTGACAGTAGATTTTACTATTTTTTTTTAAATGGGCGAGTCCAAATGTGGTTACAGAGGTTGAAGAGTTAACACCTTGACAACCTGTCGACCAATGTAAAAGAATTGTGTGGGGGTTGTTATCCTAACGTTTGAACACATTAGAGATTCCATACTTAGTATAGATAATTATCAGTAACTTACATTCATGATAAACTGATGAAGGGACGGCAAAGATAAGAAATTTTCTAGAAAATGCATAAAATGACCAGCATTATGTGTTTATACTCTAGGGAGCTAATTATGCATATCACATATATAATATAACATCATTATTTCGAACAGGATATGTAAATGATTTATCAGTCGTAGGCGGAATTGGCAATGCATTAAATATTTAAATTAAACTCGAGCTCATCTGAGTTTTGTAGACAGAAACTATCGTCTTGAGCATTTGCTTTGGCCTCTTTTGTAAAACTATAACCTTGTTATTGTTAATTATATTTATCCATTGTATAAATCGTTTTCCTTTCGTAACTCAATTTTGTAGGTGATAATACTTACTATGTCAAAAATACTCGATGCCATCCGAAAAACATGGAACCAAAATGAGCTGGTCGGATATACAAACCTTTATGTAAATTTGAAAACGCATCATATAAGTTAGGTTTGACGCTCTGAAATAAAATGAAAGGCATATCATACATGTAAGACTTTAGGCTTTATTCTTTTGTAACTGTTTCTGGTCTCTTTATTACATATCTTTAGTTAGTTTTAGAGAGATCTAAAGATGTCACATTATATGTATTCCATAATAATAAACTTGTTCAAAGAATAATTAACTGTTTTTATACTTGACGCACAGCTTTGAAATTTCATTACCAGGATCGGGTAAATGTTTTGTCAGACAATATATATTACATATTATTATTACCACAATTTGATTGGGAAAGCCAGTTCACATCCCGCTTTATCTAATGATCCGCGTCTGTCAACTTGACATGATCTAATGATAACTTGATTATACTCCCACAACAAACAAATTATTTGGAATCAATTATACATCTTTCATATATTAGACAAATCATTTTATAGAGACGTTTTTATGGTGAAAGTTGTCCGAGTATGTAATATTGACCGTCTTTATACTTCAACGTTTAGAAAATTTAAAGGCACACAATTTTTCTCAAATTCACACTTATCAAAACGTACGACTTCTCTTCTCTTTACATAACTATTCCACATAAAAAATAAAAGAAAGACTTTTTAGCAGCATAGGCAATTTTTTTTTCACTAAAGGTGGTACCCGAAAATTTAAATATCTAGTGATTGGTTATCATAATACTTATTTTGTCAAACACCACTCTGATTCTATACATAAATACACTGAAGTTGATATTTAAAACATGCTAGAATTTCTAATAGACAATATATTTGTAATGTTCGGAGACGTTGTCTTTCAACAAACTGTCGGCATTCATATAGGAACCAATTGTACCTCGTTATTGGCCGACAGGTTCCTTTATTCATACGAAGCAGACTTCGTTCAGAAACTGCTGAATCAAAAGAAGAAAAAGCTAGAAGTTTCCTTTGAATCAAAAGAAGAAAAAGCTAGAAGTGTCCTTTAATTTGACATTTAGATATATCGACGACGTTTTGTTTAATAATGACAATTTTCATACATATGTCAATGCAATATATCCCAGCGAACTAGAAATTAAAGATACAACAGAATCAAGCACACACGCTTCATACTTAGACATTTTACTTACTATAGACACAGACGGGACATTGGCAACTAAGCTATACAACAAACGCGACGATTTCGGCTTTCCCATCGTAAATTTCCACATCTAAGTAGTAATATCCCACAGGAGTTTATATTTCACAAATGATCGGATATGCCAGGGCGTGTTCAACATATGAACATTGTATATACAGATGTAAACTACTCACTGACAAATTATTGACACAGGTATATCTGAAACTGCGTTTGATGTCAACGTTCCGCAAATTTTACGGTCGGTATAATAGTCTTGTTTGCGATTACTCTGTTTCTCTGGGTGAGATGTTGAGTTGCCTTTTCTTTGGCGGTTGTTGAGACGTCTGTACCAATTGTGACGAGGATTCGTTCCTCACGTATTTCATTTGGACTTGACTGTGGACTCACGGCGGGTGTGGCCGGTCGAAAGCGGATGCTTACTCCTCCGTGCCACCTGATCCCACCTCTTGGTTTCCAGAGATCCGTGTTTGTCCATTTTTGCCGGATTTGTATCTGTGCCCTGGACATCCTGATATGTTTTATATTTCAAATAGTGGTGATATGCATTCAGAAAATCATATTGTGGTGATCCTTAAAATCAGATCACGCTCTTTGAAATCAACACTATCAAACTCGGAATATTGGTTGGTATATAATAAACAAAGCAATTTTCCCGCCATGATGTACTCAAGTTTTGTAGATCATGGTACAAATGATTTTCACTTAAGAAACTAAAGTGTGAATGATTTGTGCAATATATGTATCTAAGGGTATAATTTTATGAGTTCTTCATTACTTTTCCAACTGTATGGAATATATATATACTATTAAAACTATATATATATATATATATATATATATATATATATATATATATATATATATATATATATATATATATATATATATATATATATATATATATATATATATATAATAAGATCCTACGTATTCTGTTTCTTGAAAATTTCGAGAGAAGAACTAAATGATACCAAATTCTAGCACCTCTTTATTCAGAACGCTTTCAGTCATTCAAGTAGGTTTTAAGGGGGATAAGTTGTGTTTTTTTCACAAAATATTTCTTTTCCAATTCACTTCGTAGATTGATGTACAGTAATAAAAAGATAAAATCAGTTGCCTGTGTATAGGTCAGAGGTTTTACTCTATAAAGAAAACATGAACTTTACCTGATCCATTTTCAAGTCATTTACCGCCTGGGTAAAAGCATGCCTCTCATCGTCGCTCAACATTCGTATTTCTCGCCTAACTCGTCTTGGTAAACTATGGGAGGACAGGGTTTCGACAATAAACTCTCTATGAAGTGACTTAAAGTAATTAATCTGCTGTCTAGTTACGACATGATCATTAAATCGCTGATGAGCAGTTAGGGAAATATACTTGTTGATGCAGTACAATTGTAGAGCATATCCAGGAGTAATGGAAAGGTTCTCTGTCGCCTTTCTCTCTTGGTAGCATTGAAACAGTTCTTCGGGCATAGGTCCCTGTTTTAGGAGACTCTCAGCATAGAGAAACAAGGTCAGAATCTTGAGACACCAAATGAGTTTCTTAAATGTCATCTGCAATGCCAAAATTTTGATATCCTTTCAACACATCTTGACTAGATCTATTTCAATAATGATTCTGATAATTATGATTTATTATTATTATTATTATTATTATCATCATCATCATCATCATCATTATCATCATCATCATCATCATCATCATCATCATCATCATCATCATTATTATTATTATTATTATTATTATTATTATTATTATTAATGTAGTAGTAGGAGTAGTAGCAGTAGTACTAGTAGTAGTAGTAGTAGTAGTAGTAGTAGTAGTCCACGGAGTTTTCGCCGTAGGTGAGAGTCGTAGAGGCAGAAAGAACAGCGTATGTTATGTGGAATTCGCAGAGTTTGTTGGACATGCTCAAAATCCATCGTACGTGCTTACGGGCAGTCTGCGTTCTCGAAATTCCGCAAAAAGGTCGTGAGAGGCCTGTGCGTTCCTTGGCATTTTTTGCCGTACATATCCCGTAGAGTGGAAGTACGACCGCTTGTGACTGATGTTTTAATGTTAGTGTCATTACAAAACAACCTTGATTACATATATTATATTACCTGTTTTGTAACCTTAAAGGAACACAAATTGTAACTTGTTTATTTGTCTCACAGGACATTGAGACAATTTTATGACGTTATATAGATTTGAAAGCAACTACAGAAATATTATATTTGTCAAGATTAAATTGCAAACGGAGCACGCATAAACAAGAACTGAATTTGTCTAAATATAGCAGACTAATTGTTCATGATACATTAAGCGCGCTGGTGTGTGTGTGTGCATGTGCATGCGTGCGCGCGTGTATGTGTGTGTGTGTGTGGACGGCGTATTAATTGTATAAATAAGCTTACATTCGAAGCTTCAACGACGAAAGGAAAGCAAGCAATTATATCAATCAGGTAAAAGATCGTTTAACTTACATGTTTTGAGAAATTATAAGTTACAAATCATCGTATGAAGCCTGGTGAATGATGCAAGAAAAAACAATACTCACTATGTACTGACAATTGGAATTAGTTGTTCTCGTTTGTTTTCTGTTATAGCTAATTACACTGGTAAAAGTGCCGCAAAACACAGCGACATGTGTGTCACGTTTCTGCATTGCAAGCGGTGTTTCTGCTTAAATGCGGTATAATTAGTATAATTTCAACATTACTGCACATTTGAGTAAAATACAAACATACATGTTTCAAAGTAAACTCATTTTACTTAGTGTGCAGGAGACATAATGCAGTCGCATTTACTTTCGAAAAGCATTTAAGAAAACAGATGAATTAACACAACAAACACATGAACTACCTATATAAGGACTATATATATATATATATATATATATATATATATATATATATATATATATATATATATATATATATATATATATATATATATATATATATATATTTGTGTGTGTGTGTGTGTGTGTGTGTGTGTGTGTGTGTGTGGTCGGCAGTTTTGAACAAATTTATAAATTTTTAACTTTTGCCGTGTTTTTCTTATTGTTTGATCTTTTGTTGTTTGTTTGTGTTTACAAACATTCTATTAATTGCGACTTGAATTCATCATATATGGTGCAGACGCTTTCGCGCACGGAAACAAACGACAGGAAAAATTATATGTTGACGGGGAGTGCCACAGGCTGACTGTTGTACAGACTTTGCCCTTTACAGTAAGTGTTCTGATTATGAGAAATATTTGATTTACATCAGTCACAATTGGACTCAGTCTTCCATTTAAAAGAAGGTTGATGTCCACTATCAAAATATAATAGTGTATGCTTTATAATAATAAATTTAATAATGACTAGCCGTGTTTACAAAAAAAAACTTCCACTTTTGCTATTTGTACTTGATGTACAATAACACAGGCATAAACGATCTTATATTCCTCTATATTATATGAAAACGAGGTCAGGTTGAGTGGTGAAGTCGTATACAAGAAGTAAGGGTGAGTTCATCAATTGCAATTATAACAGAAGTGCTAAACCTGGGTTTCTCAAGCAATTTTCACAAAATACATAGGAATTTTATAAATTTGTATGCCTATGTTTATCTCCTTTTTGTCCTTGTATATCAATCTGAGAAGTACAAAAGGGGCGGAAAATATTTTGCTCTGAGAAGTAAAAAAAGGGGCGGAAAATATTTTGCCAAAAAACATACAGCTAATGCCACCATTAACTTGCAATATCAACATATTCACTCCCAAATTATGACCTTAAATTGTACAATTTTGGTGAGTTTAAATGTGACTAAGGGGGTTGGTGAGTTAACATCTCAGTCTTTGTAACTTATTATATATAATTAATAACTCATGATTGAGAAATTTGCCGGAGAAACCGTTTTTAAAGAGGTCTGGTGATATGTCAAGGCAAGGGGATTCTAATCCTGTTGCTATTCCTGCAAGGCGTACGCCATGACCTACGTTGTGTACTTTTTATTACGAATCTTTTTGTTTTTTTTATATATATATATAGATTTGTTTTATTTGCAAGTCATTTAGTAAGGTAGGAAAGAAGGTGAATTCACGTGACACTTTCCATGGGTTTGATATTCATGTTGGTATTGATCCACAGAGGACATACATTTTCATATCAAATGTCTGTATTATTTCACCGATAAATGTCTTGAGTACTTTGATAACGATGCATATGTTCTTAATTTACCACTGTTCAGTAAACACACACAGAAAGACAAATAATGTATATAAATATTATTAAGATAATACCTATATTATAGTTTTACTATATGTCCTATTCTCCTCTGTTTTCTTTGTTTGAATGGCGTCTTACGCCCCACTCAGTAATGTTTCAGTAATATGTTGGCGACAAGTTTTGATGATGGAGGAAAGAATCTGGTTACGATTAACCCGGGAAGAGACCAATTGCTTTCCACGTGAAAAATGGCAAAATTTTCAATAAAATCAGCTTTGGTTCCAGCGGAACTCGAACCCGCGCTGATTTCAGTTGAGTGACTACCTGGTTTTAAGTACGATGTTCTATCCACTCGGTCACAGAGGCTTCTGTGTTGTAATAAATTGTATATGCAAATGCAACCTGCAAAAGGGTCGATACAAAAAATGACTAAATTATTGCTAATAATAAAAATAATAATAATAATAGTAAGTTCATTTTTCTTGTTTTCGTTTATTTGTTAAAATATGCATCAACGGCAGACTCTCCCAAAGGATTACATGTTTATAAATAGAATAGGAGACAGTCAATCCTGACATAGTTTTGTAGATTTTATACTATTGATGATAGAATATACTCGTGCATTTATGTATCTGCTTGGCATCCTTTCTAAACGTCAAGTTATCAAATTTCGCGAGAATGAAAACTTCTTTTACAAAATAGTTCTGAAAATTTATAATGTTTCTTATTTAAGCTGTCCATGGCCATACATTATCGTTGTCACAAACAAATTTCAAAAATACCTGATTTTGGTTTTGGATTCCTGGGATAATATTTTGTTGTAATTTGATCTTATTAATCATACGCATTGCTGCGTTGTATGTCGCAGCATAAGTACATGGTTGTTTATCCGATATGTTGAATGTTCCAGTACAAGGTTTGTACCTAACTGGATAAGAATTTGGCACAAGGCACATTGTTTTGCACATTTTACCGTATACATCGACCGCGTTTATGAATGCAATTGAAGTACCATAATTCGGATTTTTAACTGCTGTTATGGCGTAAAAACTAGTTTGCAATGCTGGTTCACGGATAACCGATTCATCGATGTAAGTGCCCCTATAGGAAAAACCATCCGACCTAACAAATACTTTTAACACGTTAGTACCATCAAATCTGGGGCATTTCGGGAATCTCGCTTGGCGAAACCTGGATGGCAAATGTCGTCCACTTTTGTATATTACTAACACAGGCATGAACACCCATTTGTTGACATCCCTTTCCCCATCTAGAAAAAAAGAATTTGGAAATGTTGGCCTCTCATATGGTGATTCTGATCGAATCAAGTTTCTCCCAGAACCATAAAATGATTGTGATGGTAACAGTTTAGAACCTTGTTGACAACCTTTGGATACACATATTCCAAGGTGTCTTGAACATGTCAGATATGGTGACCCTCCACAAAAAGGACATTCTGGGGATTTTTCGTATCTGACATAATACATAGAGAATTTACTTGAATAACCCTCTATGTTCTTGATCCAGTGAAAACCGCTCATAGGGTGGTCCGGTTGGTGATAAAAGCTACCAATGGAAGGATAATCTAGGTCTGGTTGTATACCGTTAGCCATTTGTTTTTGCCTAAAGCCTTCCCATAGATAATCAATGTATGCATGATGTAGAAAGAATATAGGATCTTGAGCAGATGTTTCCAATCCAACCATATGTCCTCCAATCCAGCCATGTACCCCGTTATGCATCCCTTCGATGGAATTCCGTAACAGTACGGAAAAGCATTCCGTTACTTGTGAGTGTTTCATAACTGTATTATTCCTCATAATATAATCCGCTAGCGACTTTGAAATAGGAGCACCTGGACATCCAACATCACGTCGTAGTGCATCGCCACCTGGTGTTATCCAATTTCTAAACGGTCCCGTTACAACATTGCCTTGACCGTTTCCAAGAAATGTAGGTGAAAACATGACACTATCCGTCGGTGTCTCCATATCAAAGTCCTTTGTGGAGTCCCAGTAAGGTATCGTAACTCTCGGATTTTTCCGACGCAATGCAAGTTCAAGACTGAAATGTAGTGTGGATATGGAGATTATTTATCTATGATAACAAGTACAACAATTAGTGTTATTTCAAATACAATTGTATATCTAAATATAGTGCGGCTAACATCAAATAACAGATACGATTTTTAAAAAGGCAATTTCATTGAAACAGTTTATCATTTATTTACACTTGGAATATCTAGATGTATCTTAAAGTTAAATACATAATCTAGAAAATAATACAAAATAATCTTTAAAAAAAACTAAATCAAATGAATTATACAATGTCAATTTATGTTGATACTGCTATTGGCATGTCTGTGGAAATGCAGAGAAGCCAGGGAGACCGAAAAGTTACGATTTATCATTTTTTGTTTTAAAAAGTGTTGTTGCCACATGTTAAGCGCACGTTAGCAATATTATCCGTGTATAATTCAATTTGCATGATAATAACACACTAATGAAGTTTAGATACTTAGATCATGAAAACAATGGTTACAGAAAGATGATATATTCACTTACTAGTACAGGTAATATCTATGCCACCCAAGAAAGTTAGAACCATAGTGAGCAGACGGAATAGTGACGCCTCTGTGAAGTATGGAAAATACATCATACATATTGGGTTTCACAGTCTGAAATTTAGATCGTAAGACATGATGAATTATTATACAGATAGGTCTGGGAACGTTGTGCGTTGGAGGTGAAAAGTCCTTTTTTCTTTTACTATCGAAGAAAAGAAAAAGCTATTTTCCCCTCAAATTTCGACTGAAACATAATATAAATTTTCTTCAGAATGCAAGTACGTTAACCAAACAAATACTTCAAATATTTTTACAGAACATAAATTCTTCAGACTTAGATCATTCGACTGGTTACCTTATTGTCAAATAATGATAGTTTACACCTAAAAATTAGCTTCGGTAATTTTACATACATTTTCACCCGTCTTCAATATTCATAGACTCAAAGGCGGCATGCATTTTCCTGCTTTAATTTTTAAGTTTGAAATGTCGCTTCCATTTTTAATTCTCCCTATCATTTAATGACGAAAATTAAACGGGAGCGAAAATGAGGATATATACAGTATCTCAAAACGAACTAGCAATCGATACTTGCCACCACTGTATTGAAATGATAGAACTGAAATGGAACGATGCATGATAACTGTTATAATGCTTGTGGATTTTCTATAATATATTTTTTTTCAAAACAACTTTTATTTTGTCGTTCAAAATATGTTTTGCAAATACATACTTCCGTAGAGTCTAATGATAATGCGCTGCATTTGAAATAGACCTACGCGGCCCCAGTGGACATAGTAGGAATAAGAACTGTATAATTGTTAAATTTCACGGGGAAAAAATGTTGCGTTTTTCTGGGGAAAAAATGTTCACGGGTATTAAATTTCGCGCAAGACAGAAGTGTAATAGAAGATGAAGTAAAGCTTACAAACATTTTTTGTTTCGTTTCATACCAAATCTGGTTATATATGAGTGAATTTTGATTGGAAATCAAGCATCAGCGGAGGCGGCTGGCTTTTCTGGTTCTTCGGATGGGACAGTAAAAATATAAGTCCCATGTCACAGTAGGTGTCGGCAAGTTAAAGCACCATCACCATAGGCCAAAATTTGAAGCCCTTCACCGGCATTTGGTCGTCTCCATTTGAGTGAAAGATTCTTGAGTTGGACAACAACAAAACAATAACTACTACAATGTTTCAAGTACAACCAAAATACTTATCACAAGTATGCCCTTTTGAAATGGCGGTGACAGTTCTTTTGTTTGTGTTTAACGCCACACTCCTACAATTTCCATTTATGTTGGCAGCCAGTTTTAAATGGTGGATGAGAAAAACAATTTTCAATGTACCCGGAATAGATCATCATCCGCAAGTGAATAAACTAACAAACTTATCCATTAAATTAGCTCTAGCGGGTCTTGTAATCCCGCTGATCAGAAGTAACAGTTTGGTTTGGTATAGTTTAGTGTCATTATCTCAACACTCAGTCAGGGGTGTCCCATGATGGCAGTTCATGACACTGAAGACATGATAGTGACGCCAGTTAGATTATATACTGTATATCCGTAGAATTTCGCTCCCGTTTAAATTTTACTATTTTCGCGCTCCTTTGACACAAAAACAGCAAAATCAAAATGAAAGCGAAATTTTCAAGTTAAATAACGGAGGTACAGATGTAGAGGCCATCATTCATGGGATTGTGGGTGTTTAGAGCGAACTAAAGACTGCATGAATACGTTGTTGGTTTTTTTTCTGTTGTAAAAAGGCAATCATAACCAAGAGGGTATATGTCTGAGTATACAGGAGTATCATTGCCATGCAATGGTGTATTTTGAAGATTGAATATCCTAAATATCGAATATTGGACTGTCAGTACTTTGAATACAATAATTACAACACCACTTACGTAACTGCGACTAGTTTTACTACTATTACATTAACCAGAGAATTACTATATATTTTTCTCGTTCAAAATCAGTGATCATTAGCCTATCTGATCGGTCGATAAATCATGTACATGTATAACATAAAAAAATTACAGTTGCCACAGATGTTCATATGGAAGAGTAATGATCAATGGTATCAACGTTTCAAGCAAATACTGAAGCGATTTTAACATATTACACGCACCGTGTCCTGTTTCAATGCATTTACAGCACTGAAAAATTCCATTCTTTCCATGTCACTCAAAGTTCGAATTTCCCGCCTTATTCTGATTGGCTGATTTACAAAATAATACTGTGAAGCACGATATTCTCTGTCTAATGACCAAATCCAATTTAACTGTTCCTGTGTCATGGTATGATTAAGGAAACGTTCGTCAGCATTCGACCAGACATACCGATTAATGCAATTAACATAAATCCCAATTCCAGGCTGTGTATTCAGGTTTTCAATTTTCCTCCTCGCAGCGAAGCAATTTGATAATTGCTTTGGCATTGGAATTTCGCATATTGCTGCCTCAGCGTGCAAGATTGATAGAAAACTGAAAGCTAGTAAACACAAAATTGCCTGATACATCTTCTGAAATAAAAAAAGAAATACTCAGTAAATCCTTAAATCCCACTCTCAAAATTAGACATTAAAACAATCATATCGCTCATTGCTTTCGCTTTCGTTTTCTGTTATGTCGCGTGCGAAATCTATGGAAAACCGAATAAAGGTCACATGTGAGTGACATCTTCGAAATATGGCCTTTCCAATCAAGTTTATTATCAAATGGTAAAGAATCTTGACAAAATCTTGGTTGGGTGGGTGACTGAATCATTGGTTCTAACATTTGCGTATAGCAGCTCGTTAAAATCATGACATGATTTCTTTTTTTACTGCTTTTGAATAATAAAAGTGGATATTTTGGTTATCTAGCATTACTTGATTGCATCAGTCACCCGCATATGGATTTCATATACAGAGGTAAACTACTCACTGACAAATTATTGACACAGGGATATCGAAAACCGCGTTTAATGTCAACGTTCCTCAAATTTTACGGTCGGTATAATAGTCTTGTTTGCGACTACTCTGTTTCACTAAGTGAAATGTTGAGTTGCCTTTTCGTTGGCGGTTGTTGAGACGTCTGTACC
This sequence comes from Atrina japonica, assembly GCA_030159075.1. NCBI lineage: Eukaryota > Metazoa > Mollusca > Bivalvia > Pterioida > Pinnidae > Atrina > Atrina japonica. The sequence continues at coordinate 503,256 of BROG01000373.1, forward strand.
AATTGTGACGAGGATACACTCCTCACTTGTTTCACTGGACTTGGCTGTGGACTCACGGCAGGTGTGACCGGTCGACAGGGGATGCTTACTCCTCCATGGCACCTGATCCCACCTCTTGGTTTCCAGAGGTCCGTGTTTGTCCATTTTTACCGGATTTGTATCTATGTCCTGGACATTCTATTGATTTATACTTTGGTATCTGAAACTTTTATATTAGTAAATATTCATGAAACTATTGCTCATTTGAGGAAAAATTTTGATACATTAAAATTGTTGAGCACATGCTGAAATGTCGAGTACCGAACTTTATTCTATTTCTATTTTTACAGGAAAATCAAAAGTGTGACACAAATGTTATTATGCATCTGATGGAAAATGATGATGTGTTACATATTTAATCAAATCCAAACGTTTTACAAGCGAGTCAGAATAACACTTAAGATTGAGCTTGTGCATTTAGTAAATCTGATGAAATTGGACACAGGTCATTAAAAGGATAATGCAACTGGCAACGTCCTTAACTGGCATGAAACACGCATGGAATACACAGATCGCTGCAGTATTAGTGTAAAGAGACATCGATTACAAGCCACTTACTTTTAGTTGCAGCAGAAATGACAATCCACTCCGTCCAGTGAGCCCCAAAACTGATCCTCTTGCCTTTGGACTTTGCACGGAGTCTACAATAGTTTATATAAATACAAACACCAAGTATTTAGATATATTATGAAACAGAACCTCATCCAATTGGAACAGATTAATAACAGTTGTATAGGACACAAAGCCACTATTACGGACAAATGAATGTTAAAATGTTGGTTGATAAAAGATCCTGCTTATGACTCTATGGAGTTATGGTGCTTGCGTAATTCCTAACGATGTTGCTGTTTTTTTTTATTGTACTTATTTCATCATTTAAATTGTTAAATTGAATAAAAACAATATAAGCAGGATCTTTAAGTTACAAACCACCAAGGACATTCGTTCAGTTTTACGTGATGATTGATACATTCGTCTTCAACAAACCATCCATTATGGCTGTTATTTTAGGGAAGACGCGTTTTACACGTTGTCAACTCCATGTTGCAATATATTTGCACGAAAATTAACAATTTAAGGATACAAGTTCTTTGGGGAAGTCCCTTTATATATATGTGTGTGTGTGAGTGGGTGTTTGCGTGAGGGTATGCATGTGTACGTTTCCTCATGTTATTTTAATCGTTTTGTCCTGATGAAGGTACAGGTCGTCCCAAAAATTTGACTTACATTTTGTCCGTGTCGTTCGTCATTTTAGTGCTTTATATATATTAATATTTTCTTGACTTGTACCTATTGCTTAGATCCTTAGGATATATAGTGTTGTTTGTTTTAGTGCTTTGTATATATATATATATATATATATATATATATATATATATATATATATATATATATATATATATATATATATTATATATATATATATATATATATATATATATATTGAAACAAGTACTGTACAACGGCCTGCTCAGGAAGCGGAGTCAATTAGTTGTGGATCCTACAGAATTCAAAAGAATTGTTGGAACATTTAAAATCTCCAAACTTCAAACATATTATAAACATAAAATCTTTTGATTTTTCGACCATTTACAGAACAGTTCCTCATCAAAAACTCAAAAACAGATTAACATCTATTATACAAAACTCTTTTGTATACAAAAATGGCAGATATAGATATTTAGTGTTAGGTCATGAAGAACCTTATTTTGTGAAGGAACACTCTGATTCCAATAACAAGTACACTGAAAAGACGATATTATCAAGATGCTGGGGTTTCTAGTAGACAACATCTTCGTGGTTTTTGCGGGAAAAGTTTTCCAGCAGATTGTCGGCATTCCAATGGGTACCAATTGTGCACTTCTTTTGGCTGACATCTTTTTGTATTCATATGAAGCGGAATTTATACAGTCTCTGCTCTCCAAAGGAAACAAACAGTTAGCCTCTCGATTCAATTTTACTTACAGGTATATCGACGATGTTCTGTCCATAAATAATTCAGAATTTCAGAATTACCTCGGCCAGATGTATCCTGTTGAGCTAGAGATCAATGAGACGACGGAGAGCAACACATCTGCTTTTTACCTAGATTTACTCCTGTCAATTGGAAAGGACGGTCAACTTCACACATCCCTTTATGACAAACGCGACGATTTCAATTTCCATATCACGAACTTCCCGTTTGTAATTAGTAATATTCACACCCGTCACAAATTCTGAATTATTCTGAGAGCAAAACGAATAGCCAATAAACTACTAACACTAGGCTACGTTGTTGAACGCTTGGAGGCGTCGTTTAAGACGTTGTATGGTCGATGCGGGGATCTTGTTAAACATTATGAAGCCCCCCTCTCCGAAATATTAGATAGTATTCTGGAGCACGGCTACAGACAGTGACTGCCTTTCACCAATCGTGCTTTTCACCGAACTTGACCTTATTACCAAGCTTGACCTTTTCACCGAATTTGACTAGAAAGGTTTCCATGGAACATTTGCGATGGGTGTGGCATGCCTCCTTCCGGACACCTGGTCTTATCCCGTTTGGGATTCGCAATTGTTCTTCATGTTCAGATCATTTATACATATCATTTGTCGTGTTATATTGGACGTGAGTTTTGATTATCGATTGGTACTTCTTCAATTTTACTTGTATACTTGTTAGGGACACAAGAAAACTGGTTTTATAGGGGGATGGTCTCTATATAGACGTTGTACACAAACGGTACTATTGGGGACAGCAAAAGGTGGTCTTCATTACTAGGTGGTCTTTTTTACACCGGTGGTCGATATATATATATATATATATATATATATATATATATATATATATATATATATATATATATATATATATATATATATATATATATATATATATATACAAGCACAGGTAAATACCAAGACACCTACATATTCATTACACCCTGGCTATGGTTCGAATTTTCTCGACCTACAGCACCAATCGCCTGGCTCTAATGCACGGCACCTTAAAACTCGGTCATCTACGCATTCACAAAACAAAGAACGTTTCGAAAGCTGTGTTTATGGTCTCGGACATCAGAACTCGCCCGTGTATATAATTGCAATATGCAAATGCAAGCAATATTCATAAATATTACTTTTAATACTAATTTTACTTATTTCCGTTTTACATCCGGCTTAAAAATATGCACCTGTACATTAAAATAGGTTTTTAATTTGTATTTTGCAATCCCGTGTCTTGACAAGAGTTCTGCGAGGTAAAAATTAAATAGGATTGTTATACCAATGTGATCGGTATTTTATGTACATTTTTAAAACGGGCACATATTTAGGTCATTCAAATGAATAGATGACTTATATATTCGGCATACTAAATAGATGGGCAGTATGTAAGATGACGGTTTTGATTTATCTGTAACATTTAAAACATAATACAACTAATTTGAATACACCAAAATTTATCATATCAACTTGCACCTCTCTAACCTAAGAAAACAATAATATTTTGAATCTGAATATGTAAATATGTAAATACAAGCTATGAAAATATATGTATAGTAAAATCAATATAACCTGGTGGGGTTGAGTCTTGTAAATCCGCTCTTGACCTGGACGAGCTAAACTTTTAGGTAATTAAGCATCACATTAAACTTAAACCGAGGAGAGTGATCGTTCCTACTTATCACCGTACATACGGGACTAAACAGTGAAGAATAAAACGTTTTTCCCGTTTTTTAGAATCATCCGTATGAAAATCTTATTATGTAAATCGGACAATAAGAGTAATTATAATGAAACTTTTTTTTATATACTGATATATCTTCAGAATATAAATATATGCCTCCACATACAGATATATTATAAATTTGTGAAATAAAAACATGTAAGGTACTCTTTTTAAATTAACTTTGGATAGAATCTTGCAAAAAAGCATTCTGTTTGATGTAAAAGGTATTCTTCAACAACATCTGAAAGAAAGACATCAAAATTGAAGGGAGTAAAAATTTACTTCCTATCTTGGGCTCAATTGTTACAAAAAGAGTAAGCCGGCCTGGCTCAGTCGGTAGCGCGCTCGACTCTTGATCGTGAGTTCGTTAGAGTCCAGCCGGCAGCAGGTTGGTTTCCTGTCCTTTGGATGTGACAGTAAAAACCAAGGTCCCGTGTCACAGTAAGTGTCGGTACGTTAAAGAATCCTTATTGCTCAATGTACGTAAGTGCCGAGCACAGGCCAAAGTTTGAAGCCCTTCGCTGGCATTTGGTGACGTCTCTATATGAGTGAAAAATTCTTGAGTGGGACGTTAAACAACAATAAACAAAGAACCATAAACCAAAAGAGTAAACACACAGTGAAATAACATATCAATTTATTTGAATATGTATTTAAATTTAGTTTCATGTAATATTACACTAAATTTCATATTCATGTATACACAATTGAATAAATAAATAAAAATATATATCTATATTATATATATATATATATATATATATATATATATATATATATATATATATATATATATATATATATATATATACAATAATCAAATCCTGTTTGTACTTACCAGTTAACGGCACACGGTGTCATTGGATGTCCACTGCAAATCGATGCAGAAACGAATCAAACATTCGATTTGATTAAATTCTCCGTTTAATCTTAAATGGTAATTTATGGAAATGAACGTTTAATGTTTAATTGTTTTGTGTAATGACTCATTTATAATTAGCTTTTGAATTGCAAAACTTTAAATAAAACGTGTATAGAGTTATATATACGATTAACCAAAGTGACATCTGGGCTGTTGAAGTTAGAACAAGCTCAGCGATATTTTGTGACTTACCACTTTCTGTAACATATTGTCAACTCTTGATAATTATATAATCACTTGTAGATTCAAGATCATATTGTTTTTGGCGAAAATATTGTTCTGTCAAGTGGCCATATTTCCTTAATTTATTATCTACTTGTTTTAGAAAATTAAAGTACGAATATTACGATCAAGTACAAGGTAATCGACCAATGTCGCAGATATTATGCTTAACATGAAAGTCGACATTTGTCTAGAAATCTGTCATTGCTGTGTTTTGACTTTAGATGTTTTAATTCTAAAAATCGTGTCTTTGAAGAGCTAGATATTAAATGTGTATGTTAGAGTAAACATCTAGGTGATCATTTGACCAACTATCCAAGATATAGAATCACGAAGTGCAAGTTATATTTAAAAACAAATATTTCTCTTAATTGTGTTATAGTTCACGTAACGTATTGACTCCATTCTGAATGTATGTGTTGACTGGATTCGTTTTCTAAGTCTTTTAATTGGCTTAATATATGAAAGTATGTGTTGGTTGGATTCGTTTTTTAAGTTTTTTAATTGGCTTAATATATATATATATATATATATATATATATATATATATATATATTCTGTTAGCGGTTTCGCTTCTAGGCTCTTCAGAAAGAATGTGGAAGCTATTTAGTAATGTATTGTTGGATTCCTTTACATTGACTGATAGTTTAGTATATATTGTGCTTGCGGAAAAATATTGTCGATACTTTCAAAAGTATTATTTTCAGTCCATTGATGGTTTTAACTATTCAATAAAATATTCTTCTTTTGTTTTGCGTAAATTTTCATCGTCGTTTCCAATTTTATAAAACGGAAATATTTTAAATGTCCCTTTTCCGCACTCATCAAAATGTTTAGAGCACGGTGTATTTCTGGTGGAAGGGTCCTTTACTTGTTGTTTATGCACCCGGACTCTGTCTATCAATCTACTGGTTTGTCCGATATAAAATTCGTTGCAAGTCGGACAAGTTACACAGTAGATTAAATTTTGTGATTTGCAGATCATTCTGTTGTTTGGACGTAATATTTTGCCGGATTTTAATAATTTTTATTTATCCCCTTCCTCAATTACTTGGCATGCCCCACATCTACGATCGCCACATTTTTAAACACAAGATGAGCTTGTTATTTCATACTAGTAATTTTTTTTAGATTTGGTACCTGTCGGCGATTATTAATAATTTGAGACACTTTCACAATTTTGTTTATGTTGTTTGATTGTTTTAATATTAGAAAGAATCTCTTGGCCGCACTTAGAACGTTATGATTACGGGAATTTCATTATGCGTAATAACGAACGGAATATTTTATCCTTAATACCCGTTCTTCATAGTTCGGTAATTGGAATATTTCTTTCCCGCAGCAGCCTCCCTTAGACTCAGTATTAACTTATAGACGGCGTTCATATCCGCTATAAATGAAGTATGACGTCTCACTATGATGTAGCATTCATAACATGACGTCACACCAATATTTATTTCATTCAGAAAAAACTCTCTACTATACTGTTCTACCTCGATCTTCGCTGTTCCATTATAATGAGAATTGTCACGTATAAGGCGATATAAAGTATAATCAATTCCATTATTATGTTTTTCAATTTGAAAACTATGATATTTAGATATAACGAATGGATGCCATTTGTGTCACAGATAAATATTCATGGCGCCCTACCAGTCTATTTATCTGTTACCTAAACGGCATCCATACTGACAATAAATTCACTCTGGCAAACGCTCATTTGTTATATATATATATATATATATATATATATATATATATATATATATATATATATATATATATATATATATATATATATATATATATATATATATATATCAGGCACTAAACCATATACAAGTCAGGTGAAAATCGGACACACACGGACCTCTGAAAATCCAGGTGGGATCAGGTGCCACCGAATAGTAAGCTTCCTTTGTTGACCGGTCACATCCACCGTGAGTTCACAGCTAAATTCATATACTCTCCATCAATGCCTTCGAGTATTATAAAGTAAGTAGGTGTTGATATAATGAATTTACTTGCTTGTTTTCGTCTTGTCTTACATCCGCCACTATATTTTTTAATCATATGATATCATTTCAGCTTAGGGGAGGATATCACGAATTGCGACTTAGCATTGCATTATGCTAATGTAATAAGGTCTTTTTGACATACCACGCCTACAATATCTTGGGAACTATATTTAGAATAACATCCGAAATTATGATGTTTTTCACATTTTATACAGTGGTTCACGTGCATAAAACGTTAAGTATTTCTCAAGTCTGGAACTCAGCTCTGGATAATCCGGAAATCTGATTGGCTTAACAGGAATGAATGAATGGAATGAATATTATTAGACTTCGAATTATTCTTGATATGTATATTTATTGTTCCTTTCATATGACAAGGAAGCAGCGTCAAATTGTTTCACAGAGGTGAATCGAATCCATGACCTTTTTTTGCGAGGCGGACGTTCAAACAACTGAGACACTTTGAGCGGTGAATCATGTTAGCAAACATAGGAAGGTTCAACGATTGACAGCGTTATAAGCAGTAAAACTTTCAATTGAACAACGTAAATACAATATTGTTATTAAGATTTTAATTGTTGAATTGTTTTAAAAAAAAAACATACATACTAATACTGTAAATGATATAGATAATATACGATAATTGTAATATATATATATATATATATATATATATATATATATATATATATATATATATATATATATATATATATATATATATATATATAATAAAAATCACCAGGTTAAATATTGTTATTATAACTGATAATAAGAGCGGAATTCTTATTCATTTTGGGTTCTTATATTGTAAAACTCGAATGGACATTTTAAACATTTTTATATTTAAAATATAAATAATTTAAATAATTATTTACTACGGAGTCAAATTACATAAGTATAGTAAAAAGAAATATGCAAAAATATCATATAAAATACAACAAATCTAAACTAAAAAAAACATTTTGCTTTTAGAACTGCAATTTTAGCGTTCAGCATTTCATCCCCAGAACCATTCTGCATCAAGATCACATTGGAACATCAAGAATGTATCACACTGTTCTCTTTTCGTATTCAAATATTCCACTTTCCTCACTGCTTCATCATAGGAATACTCATATATATTCGGAAAGCTAAGTGATGTGTGGATAACGCCACTGCAGGGCCTATACATAGGTGGATAAGAACCAAGAACCAAACATTTGGGTTTACACGCTCGGCCGTAAATGTCATAGGCAGTAACATAAGAAACGCCATATCCCAATGTAGGATTTTTAAACGCCACGATCATATATACCACTAAATCTTTGCTGAATTGATCAATGACCAAACTGTTTGAATGTTCACCTCGATAGTTGAAACCATCACTGCGGACGAATATTTTATTAAGACTTGTGCGATCATACTTTGGACATGTCAGGTATCTGGCCTGGGGTTGTTTATAATACATGTCAAACTTGCTACAACTATTGTATACGATTTTTACAGGCATAAACGACCAGCGATTTATATTTTGTACACCATCTAAATGGTATGAATTACTGTCCCTGCGAAATATTGACTCCAGGTCGGCATTTATATGCGAGGTTTGTCTTGTAGCAGCAGGAAGGGTCGTTTTAGATCCATACAACCCATATTGAGGAAAGAAATCTGCGTACCGTTTTTTACGGTAAACATTGTGATGGACGCCGGGAGATCCGTTTTGTCCTTCAAAACGCATACCCAGTGTTCCATGTGCATTCAGACCAAGATCAAATGGAAATCCCATGTGAACATTTTTCTGATTTTGTCTGTGTATGTCAATGCTACGTTGACTGGATATAAAATTATTTTCACTCCAGTGCGGAAAATCATCAATGCTCTTTGAAACACATCTTTGCAAGGAGGGTGAACATCTGAGATAAGGCGAAAAACCACATACTGGGCATCGTGGTGAATTTTCGTATCGGTATGCGAGAGATGTAAATATATTTGAAAAGCCGTCAATATTCGATAGCCATGGAAACCCGTACATTGGTGCAAATGGGGAATGGGGAAATCCACCATTTCCATTGTAATCCTCTTTAGGATTTATTCCGTTTGCGATTTGTTTTCTTCTGAAAAGTTCCCATAGGTAATCTACGTAACAATGGTGCAAAAAGAAAATGGGGTCTTGAGGAGAAGTTTGTAGTTGGCCCATGGTATCGCCTACCCATGTATGAACTTGGTTATGTATCCCTTCAATAGTATTCCGTAGAGGTTCTATAGAACCATCCGTTACCTGCCAATGATGTAAGATGGTGACATTTTGTGAAATAAATTCCTCGCGTTCCTTTGGTACAACCTCTCCAGGACAACCAACATTACGTGAAATAGGAGTACCTTCCATTGTAATCCAGTTTCTGAATGGACCATCTTCAACCGAACCATCGCCACCGCCAACAAACAGCTTCGAGAATATAACACTTTTGATCGGGTCTGTCATTCCGGAATCCAAGGTCGAATCCCAGTAGGGCAAAGTCACAGATGGGACTTTTCTTCTTAAAGCTAGTTCCAAACTAAAATATCACGAAATATCATCTCATCAATTATAAAATGATAATCAAAAATATAAATTCAAAAAATTATTATTATTATGCGTATTTCACGAACGCCGTTTCATAAAATTTAATTCAAACTTATAGAAGTGACAAATAAGTATAAATTTCGAAATAAATTAGCGCAAATATAGAAGCATTTAAACTTATGGAATTCCCTTTTTATGTCATTCTTGAGAGCATAGTTCCAACATTGTGGTAGTTTACCTTTAGCTGTGAAAATACTGTCAAACGGTAAAATAATTACGAAATCTTTATTCAGCACCCCTCTCAGAAATTGATTAATTTCCGTGATATGTTCATGTATTGGAAACAAACAAATGCGTTTGACCATACTTACTAATACAGATATACCCTATGCCAGCCTAAGAAATTCGTTCCGAAATGAGCTGAGCGAATTGATACACCTTGATGAAGTTTTGCAAACGCATCGTACATGTTTGGTTCAATAGTCTGAAATAATGACAAAAACAAACGATCAGAAAAATGCAATTCAGATGATTCGAATACCGTCTGATCTAGAACTCTTCTGTTGGGGAGGTATATATTTCCATTGTTTCTTGGTCATCATAAACACATAGGCAAAATTCTATGGGCTCTCGTTGTCTACGCAAAGACTGGCACCTGCTCAGAATTAACTTCCTTACAATGATCTAACAAAACTATATTGACTGACTCGGCAAACAAGTTCAAAAGTAACAATGTTTTCAAGTGATGACTCTGAAAACTTATCAAACAAAAATAACAAATTTCAAGAAAAAAAAGTTTTTTATTCATTACGAAAAAACTTGTCAGTCGATTTGCGTGTGCCAGTCTTCCATGGAGATGTCACCAGTCATGTGTTTTCACTAGCGAAGGAACAGCAACTACCATATTTAATAAAAATGCTGTTCCTTCGCTAGTGATAAGACTTTTAGATAAGTCTTAAAACCTTGTAAGCAAGTTTAAAGAAAATTGGATAATATTTGTTGCCGATATTGCACGTAAACAGCAGAAACTGACATTTTTCGTTAATCAAGGGGTCATAATTCCGCCAAATAACGTGCGCTAAAAATTGCGATCAAATCTGGCCGAGCCCTTTAGGCATTCAACTTTGTTACCAAGTTTGAAGAAAATCGGATAATAATTGTTGCCGAAAACGGCAGAAAAATGCCATTTTTCGTTAACCATGGTTCCATAACTCAGCCAAATACCGTGCGCCAAAACTTGCGATCGAACTTTGACGAGCCCTATAGGCATTTAACTTTGTTACCAAGTTTGAAGAAAATCGGACAATATTTGTTGCCGTTATTGCACGGAAAGAAAGCAATCCTGACAGAGGGACAGACGGACAAACCCAAATTAATATCCCCCGTTTCGGCAAAAGCGTGGGATAACAAACAAAAACAAAACCAAATTTTTACACGAAATACAAATATACTTTTTGCACAAACAAAACGGAACAATATTTTTAAAATATTAAAAATACATAATTTTAATGGTTTCGATTTAGGATAAATCTATTAACACAAACGACTAATAATGTCTTATTTATAGCGAAAATATTTGACAGCCCTTCGCGTGCTGTTTGTCATAAAGAAGAAGAAACGAAAAAATACATTTACATAAAAATTTAAGGCAATTGAAACCTGAATGAGAAAATAAAACATAACTCGGTAATACTTTCTCTATTTCTCTCTTACAAGGAGATAATGACTAAACAAGTATGAGTGAATGCAAGAAATTATGAGATACTAAGATGTAGAAACATATTGTATTTATTTATTATGGATTGAAATAAAATAAAACAAAATAATGAAAAGATAACAAAACATCGAAATACTCGCTTGACCTAAGTATTACATGGCAAAATTAATCATATTGCAGAGATAAATGTATCTACTTATTTTTATTTATTTATTTATTATTATTATTATTATTATTATCATTATTATTATCATTATTATTATTATTATTATTATTATTGCTTTACTTATTGTAAATCTTAACTCGATATGCTCTGGATCTTTCAGATGACATACTAAACCGAAGTCGTGTGATACAGCAGACCGCCACGCAAAATACCTCACTGCATTGGTCGGTCCATAGCTCAGGTCAAAATTTGTTACACTTCACATGAGGCTTACATATAAGTATATGAGTGAAAATTCAATATGTAGAACAAAAATAACGCATGATCACACACACACACACACACACACACACACACACACACACACACACACACACACACACACACACACACACACTGATATACCATGATAAGACTTAAGGTAAAATAATGACATTTATTGAAATAAATGTTGAATTACCTTGTCGTTCTTTAGCTCATTGACAGCTTGGAAAAACTCCTCTCTTTCAGACTCAGATAGCATTCTAATTTCACGCCGTGTCTTCATTGGGTATTGAGGAACATGATGGCGCATGGCATTAAATTCTCTGTCAAGAGATCTGATCCAATTGATTTGGTTACGGCTCAAAGAATGGTTGCTATATCTTGACTCCACTGTATGCCATAGATACTTGTCAATACAGTTAGATTGTATAATAAAACCAGGTGTTATAGAAATGTCTTCTTTTATCCTTCTCTCTTGGTAGCACTGTAATAGTAGGTCCGGCATAGGAGCCTCCTTCACAAGGGATTTTACGTGAAGAATTAGGCTGGTACTGCAGTACAACCATAGGGCCAAGTGATTCCTCATCTACCAATGATAACGTTATATACAATGTTAACAATTGTACCACTGAGAAAATACAGCCCAAATACATCCGTTATACATTTGCTATAAAACTTTACTGGTCGGCAATTTTTTTTTTCTCGCCAAGTACCAATTCTCATCAACTCGTTTTATTGTACCTGATATTTTCTGGTTTGTCGCGGAGGACTGGTGGTCTCTTCCCGGATATATTATAACCGGGTTCTCCTTTCCACCAGTAAAAACTGGCCGCCACCACACAATTGAAAAATGGTTGAGTCTGGTCTAAAACATCATTCAAATAAAACAAATCACAGAAAACATGACAATTTCATACTTACATTTTTTTGTAACTGATGTATTAAATGTGTTTGGAACGACGGACATTTATGTATAATGAAATATTTCATAATTTTGTTATCATAACGCATTAAAATTTAAATTTAACCTCTTAATATATCTCATTTAAACTTTCAAAATTTTATGTCGTGTAATCACATAATGTCGTTCGTTCTGGGCATGAACAAAGATAGAAAAGAGGAAATTAGTATATAATTCATCACAGTCTCCTTGACGACATTTAGACTGGCCTTAGACGATTAAAACCAAAATGAAACGTTATTAACAGCGATAAAATTATGAAATTATTAAATAAGAAAACGTCTGAATATAAAATATCATAAAAACTAAAATAATCACTTACATTCTGTACTGAAGAATGAGGTATTTAAGTTGGACCCAATGTTAAATAAGATGTCCTCTTTTTCATGCATGTCAGATTGTAATTAACGGACATGTACATATTAAATATCAATGCAGTATCTATCAGATGTTTGAGGTTATAGGTACAGGTATTCTTACGATTCTTTCTAAATCAGTTTGACATGGACATGAAGATGCAATATACGAGATAAAATTTTTGCAGCTGAGTAGTCGGTGTTTCATATTATGGCAGACTCCTTTGTCTGAACGTCAATTAGAATAAAAACTTACACTAGTGTATGACCGAAGGTGTTATTTCGGAAATAATATTATCATTTTAGTCAGACCACTAATGAGTAGATACTTTTGAAGACAGAATGATTCCAGGTCACATAAGTGCAGTTCATCCGTCTTGTTGTCAGTGTTTATAAATGTGAGGGTACAATGAACAAGAACTAACGTAAATTCTTACGAAGGGACTATAGAACAATACTGTGAATGAAATAGATCTTTATTTTATCATTTCATTGATATATATATATATATATATATATATATATATATATATATATATATATATATATATATATTATATATATATATATATATATATATAGGCTGACCTGTTCCTTTATTCATATTAAGCAGAGTTAATTCTGCTGAATCAAAAGAAGAAAAAGCTATCGGTGTCCTTTATTTAATTTGACATTTAGATATATCGACGACGTTTTGTCAAATAATAATGACAATTTTCATACATGCGATATATCCCAGCGAACTAGATATTAGAGACACAGCAGAATCAAGCACACACGCTTCATACTTAGACATTTTACTTACTATAAATACAGACTGGAAAATAACAACTAAGCTATATGATAAACACGACGATTCCGGCTTTCCCATCGTAAATTTTCCACATTTAATTATAAGTTTCCCACAATCACCTGCATATGTAGTTTATATTTTACAAATCATCCGATATGCCAGGGCGTCTTCAACATATGAACATTTCATATATAGAGGTAAACTACTAACTGACAAATTATTGACACAGGGATATCGAAAAAATTCGTTTGATGTCAACGTTCCGCAAATTTTACGACCGGTATCATAGTCTTGTTTGCGATTACTCTATTTCACTTTGTAAAATGTTGAGTATCGGTTGTTGAGACGTCTGCACCAATTGTGACGAGGATTCGTTCCTCGTGTATTTCAATTCGAATTGATTGTGGACTCGCGTCGGGTGTGACCGGTCAACAGGGGATGCTTACTCCTCCATGGCACCTGATCTCTCCTCTTGATTTCCAGAGGTCAGTGTTTGTCCAATGTTTACCAGATTCGTATCTATATCCTTGACATCCTAAAGATTTATACTTTGGTATCTGACAATTTTTATATATTTACCTCCGAGTATGTATCTCTGCTGATGGACATTTTGTCCCCGAGAATACATGTCGCTCGGTACATACTTTCAATAAATAAAAAAAGTATTAAATTGCACCCTGGCTGACACGGCGCCCAGTGTAAAAAGGTGTCCTTCTGTCGAGTTTACGGGGAGCATAGACTCGCAGAGATTGTTTTGTGCTCCTCGAGTTGTCCTGAGAGATTATTTATCATTTGTACAGTATAAAGATGACCGATTCTGGTACAGTTATCATGATGCTTATGTGCCCATAACAATTGTCAGATTCGACCAAATGACATTTTTGACAGTTCATTTTCAAATAATATACCATCCATTTCAAAAAGGTGTCAAAAATTGTAAAACCTGTAATATATTAATAACTGATCAGGGATTCATTAGCAATCTGACAAGTAAGCATTACAGTACAAGAAGCTGGGATCATCTGGATTGTACATCTTTTAACGTTGTTTACGGAATTAAGTGTACCTTGGTTGGATTACTTCATGTTGGCGAGACAAGGGGACCCTTCAATAAAATAGTATCTGGTCATCGATTCGAGGTTAATAATGGGGGTTACCAAATGCTCTATCGACATTTCAACTCTCCTGACCATTCCATTTTGTCTATGCGTATAATTGAAAAGATATACTACCGGACTAACAATCCCACCTTGAGTACCCCCTTCCATAGACAACGTGAAGAATACTGGATACGACAGCTTGGCACTGCATACAGTCATGGATGTAATGACAATATTCAAAGTGCAGGTAATTTATCAAGTCCATAGTGTAGTAATGTCAATGCCATATAACTTTTAAAATCTAACGTAAGACGTAAGAGATGTCATTGATATCGTTCATACAACAGATCCAACTTACATGACTTGGGTCTGCATCACTTTTGCAGCAAACGTTATTCTATTCCTTTCACACTTCTTAATGAACTTTTTCAGGAAGCAAGAATGAACCCTTAGACGGATACTTCAACCCCAGAATACACATTGAACTCCGATATAAAGGACATTTCTTATCATTGACTGCTCAAACCCACACGCGTTACAAACGGTAACTGTTCTGAACAGAAACGTCTTTTCTTTAAACTTAAAGTTACAAATAAAGCTACACACGCTTTAAACATAAGCAATATTCTAAATCACAAAAAGTTAAGTCCTGTGTTACGCCGTATTTTAAATTGTAGACCATGCCTTGCATTTCATGTAGCTAAACACCTAACATCGCATCCAAGCTTTTTTTCAATTACAAACGGGCAGTGCCTAGGCTTCATCCATCCTCTACATAACACCGTCATATGTTCATGTGCATCATCTCCCTTCAAATATAATCCTATCGGGCATGTCATCACCGGTGACGTTGTTGAAAATGAAAACCTGAAAAATCTTATTTTAAGAGGTCCAAAATACCGTAAAACCCGTTCCTTTAATTGGCGAAAAGAAATTTAGTTTAGTTATGAATTATGTCGAGGATTATGCCAGACGATGGGCCAAACATAAAGAGGTGGAACCAGGCACTTTGTCTGAATGGCTAAAAGCTATACGATGGTTCTAAAACTAAGATAGCCATCTTTTTACAGGGGTTACCCTTAGGTTTGGGCTGTAAGCTTAGAATTATTATTTGACCTTGTCTGATACCACTTACTCTTTAGAAAATGTGTTTAAAATTGGAGCTCAACTGATGAAGTCTAATTGACAGAAACGATCGTCTTAAGCATTATAACTTTTGTATTACGTTTATGATATTGATAAAAACACGTTGTCCCTCTGTATTTAGTGACCCAGAAGTGTTAACCGAGCTTGATAGACTACATGACCAATATGAACTGGTCTCAGCAGACTTACTCTCAAATAATATAGTTTTTATTTGTAAGGCACATTGCTAAAACTGTTTATTAGAAGAACTAGGGTTTAATTCAAATTCTGGTAATCCTACCTTCACATGTAGCCCACTTTCAAAGGACGAGATCCTTCAACATCACGTGTCCGTATTATGCTTTCTTTATGTACCTACAACCGATATTGATTTTGAGCTGCGATATTTTATTGGATACCTAAACTTTACAAAACCCCATGAAAGCAGTTACATATTAGCAGAAGCAAATGTTCTACTAAACCTTTAAATTTCTCCTTACCAAGAGTACTGACAGCCGTAGAAGGTCCAGGACATCAGCAACACTGTACAGTAAAAATGGACAAACCAAGTTTTGATCAGGTGTGGTTATGGCAGACAAAAAAGCATTTACATGAAATCGACCGGTTATTTATATGTGAGTTACAGGTCACGGCTTGGTACTGCACGTTCAATGGTAGTGTACATTTCGATCACAGTTGGTTCAAATTTACAAATAACTCGCCAAAACGAAAATATTCGCAGTTCAAATATTCAATCCATTAAATTGAGTTTCACATAACTTGCAATAAAATGTCGCAAACAAGTTCATTAATTATGCATATCAACAGCATAAAAGTTAAATAAATGCACAGTAGTGAAGAATAATTAAAGTCTATTCAAGCACATTTTACTGGTCCAACAGGTCACTAGACCCTGGGTACAGCGGTCTGATAATTAGTTGTGAGCCAATACTAAATCACAGTACACATCAATACTGTAATAGGTGTTGTGGCCACATGAGCAAAAGATGACGCAATTAAGAACTAATGTGACATCTTATGCTCACCGCCACAACACTGCCGTGCCAATAACACAATAACAGGAAGACAAACAATGGACATGACACTCAAGGGTAAATTCTTTTTCCACATGTAACAAAGGATTTTCGCCAAAATGACAAAGGACAGGGTCATCAAAAGGAGGGCGCTGCTCTAAGTATGTTTGCAAGATTTTTACCGGACAGAGTGGCTGCTTTGTGCTAGGAATAATTATAATGATACCTTTACCCTGCTGATCTGTTTTAGAAGAACGCAACTGTTGCAATAATGTTATCTATATTCTGCTCATCCTTGTCAATTTTCAAATCTTCTTTTGCTATGCGATGTGAATTTTTAAGTTGTGTGTGAGTAATCTCCCCAATTCTCAGAAATCCAAAGTAGGCTAAAACAAAGGCAGCTGAGAATAATGCTTTCTCATATCTAGAACTGCAAACTGAATGCAAGACTGGGATGATGTTTTTAACAACTCAACATTTATTGGGAGCCGAACATCCTTTTGGGATTTGATCCTTTGCATCCCTTCTAAAAGTTTCTTAACCAAAAAAGTAACATCCTGCAACCTTTCGATCTTGCATTAACATAGAGTTTAGCTGTAGCGCTACTTAAACCTCTTAAAGACAAGTATGCAATGTACTGGGTTACATGTTCTATATTAGGCATCCAACAATCTGGTAGAGAGTGCACCTTTCTAAAGGAGATGAAACTGTTTATACCATTTGCATATCCTGCTATAGTATTGGGAGCAATAGATGAATCCAGCAACCTTGTTATTTCATTGTGGATACCAACTATGGGAATTTTCCCCTGAACCTGTATTGCTTTTGGCGCGCCAATGCTTTCAGGCGTGCCCACTACACTACTACATTTCATTTCTACAACCTGGAATATGCTTAGCGCAAAAAATTAATATGGTACTTCATAGAGAGCAGAACTAATTTCCTAATGAAATGCATGACTTTCTTTTACTTTGAGGACTGTTTATTCATTATTGCGACTAGAGCTTGTTTGTCTATTCTAAGCATGATCATTTTGCTTTCTTATTTCTGACCCCATACATAAAACGCTAAAACAACAGGCACAGGCTCAAGGAACGTGACACCCATTCTGCAGGCAAAGAATAATAGACCCACTCGTCCTGGAAGTATGCCCCCTAACCTAGATTACCTGGGCCAGCGCTGTCGGTATAAAGCTGTAAAACATCACTCATAACCCAATTGCTGTCAGCGAAATAACAAACACCATTAAACTGTTGTAAAAATGACAGCCACATCGAAACATCTTCCCTCATTTCAATGTAATTCTTATAATGTGATGTTGATCCTTAACCCCAACAGTTGCATCATAAAATCTTCTATTGAATGCTCTAGAAGACATGCTAGCCCTACTGAAAAAAGAAAAGGTCCCTAGTAGGGATTGCTTTTCCCTTAATATAACTTTTCTTTCTGCCCAAAAATAAATCTGTAAGATAGATAGACAATCTATTCTTGGCAACTTGGCCCAAAAACATTAATGATGTTGCGGGACCCTCTGTCTATTCATCTGCCATGGGAACTCCAAGTTTCCTACACACCACATTGAATGCCTGCATCAATTCCCTGCACTGATTTCCATTTTTTGGCCCAACAAATATGAAGTCGTCGAGATAATGATCCAATGAGTTATAACCTGCATATTTAGCTACCGCCCAATGGATAAATGTGGAAAAATGTCTCAAAAGTGTTACAAGTAATTGCAACACCCATTGGCATACATTTGTCTACATAATACTTTCCCTGAAAACAATATCCCATGAGATCAAAGTCACCTGGATAAACGGGCAGGAGATGAAATACAATTTTATGTCCATCTTGGCAATCAATGCCCCCTGCCCAAACTTACTAACCATACGAACAACCTTGTCAAATGATGTATAGTGGACACATGTCAACTCAGGAGAAATAAATTTGTTTTCACTGTTCCCTTTGGGATAGGAAAAATGTACAATCATTCGCTAACCCTCTGTTGATTTGGGGACTAAACCTGTAGGACTTGTTCTAAAATTTGAAATAGGCTGCTTTGAAAAAGGTCCCACCATTATCCCTAATAAAACTTCCTTAGCTAACGTTGCTTCTACTTCATTAGGGTTGGAGAGGGCCGAAAGAAGATTTTTTTAATCAATGGCTATTCTAGAACCCGTATAGCAAATTCTGAAACCAACGCTAAAACCATTTACCAAATATTCGGCATCTGAAATATTAGGATAGCTCTCTAGCATTTCACAGTGACACTAAACTAATTGGAGTTTTTCCTATTTACTCACAAGTCCTTGTACTTGGGGGTTTCTGTTTGCATGTTAAAACTAATTGGAGTTTTCCTTATTTCCCACACGTCCTTGTACTTGGGGGTTTCTGTTTGCAATGGGAGTTGATCGGTGGAAATTATTGCTGAAGCGATAAATTGCTTGGGGGCGAAAATTGTGTGAATTCAGGTTTTTATGACACGCTATTGATGCGTGATTTCCTTCACATTTCATGCACTGGTGTGCATATTGACAAAAACTCTAGAGCAAGCATTTTTGTAATTAAAATCATAGCACGTTTTAGAGCTTTTGGACTAAATGAGTTTGCACCACTTGGCTGTGGCCTATTTATATAAATTAACCACAGCTCGGTGTCTAATACAGCCCATGAACTGCAGGAGTCAACAGCTGTCCTCAACCGAAATTGCTCATCATATTCACGCCAGCCCATTCCTGGACAGAGTGCAGCCCCTAACCTTACAGTGTTGAGGTATATTAATAACTCTTGAGTTTTTGAGGATGTGACTCTAAGAGAATACTCATGTACACGAGAAACACATTAGTCCACGAGTCGATATTGAGAAGTTTTGTCTTTCCCTTTCTTAAGCGACTAACTTACCCTTGCTTGTTAAGATAATCCTTTTATCCTCATTTGCTGTTTTGTCCCCAATTAACACACTGAGGTCTACAAACTGACCATTACATATTTTTTCCGTTATTGTTGGCGATATATGCAAACCCAAAGAATCATGTACACTTTTAATTGGAATTGGGGAACTCAACGTGTGCTGAGATACCTGCATACCTATATCTGATTCTCCCTCTGTTGAAGCTGCTCCCCCTTGAGACTGCTCTGTGATGGTTGAATAGGGAGGATTTCTTGACACTGAACTGCTAGTATTCCCAGTCCTCCTGACCACTGCCTGCCTATAACTACTACTGGCCCTATGATCCTTTCTGCCCGACTTCTTTTGTCTCTTCTCTTTTGGCATTTTCTGATCTACAACTTAATATTACATGATTAGCCCAAAACGTCTATTTGCAGATAACATAAACAAAACAACATATACAGTTTCTTAGAATTAAGTCCATTATTAATAAATTAAATTTAAGTAGGCCTGAAAAAAAATGTATGAGAGCAGGATCGAACTTGGGTCTTTAGGATCCAACTGCTAACCACCTAAGCAACTTCAACTGACCTAATGATATGACAAATTAGTGCATGTTTCTAATGTGCTAATTAAACTACAAAAACATATTAAACTTTAATTTAAATACATATTATGATATAAAACATGGAAGGCACTTTCAACATGAACTTTAATTGTACAATCACAGCTTAAATCCATTTACTCTGTTAAATTGACCTGAATACGAAATCTGATACCACTGTCGCTGGTGTTAGATTCCACGTAATTCTAGTACATTGTTACTATTGTAGAAAAAATAATTATAAGGAATTAATAAAAATGATGTGCCAATTAGCATTAACACAAATTTAAGTGGAATAACTATGTATTGACCGTATCTGTAAGGTAAAGATCGTACTCAACGCGCATCACGTTAAGCCATGTTCCTACAAAGCTTGCAAGCTTAGTGCAGCTCACCTGGAGTCGACTATGTCACGGGGAGATAACTATGTATAAACAATTAACCTACAACTAAGCGGAATCACAACACTGTATTGCTGCACTAATCAGATTTATTCTTGACTTGAATAAATCCCGATACTTACCATTTCTAAACAGCATTTAGAAAATTTGAAGGCACACAGATTTTCTCAAATTCACAGGATCAAAACATACGACGTTTCTACTCTTTACACAACATCAACAGCATAATAGACAACTGTTTTTTCACCAAAGATGGTGCCCGAAAATTTAAATATCTTGTCATTGGTTATCATGAAAAAATATTTTCTCTGATTTTACATATAAATACAATGAAGCTGATATACAAACGACGCTGGAATTTCTAACAGACAATATAATGGTAATGTTCGGAGACGTGGTCTTTCAATTAAATGTCGGTATTCCTATGGGAACCAATTGTGCCCTTTAATTGGCTGACCTGTTCCTTTATTCATACGAAGCAGACATAATTCAGAAGCTGCTGAATCAAAAAAATTGTCCTTTAATTTGACATTTAGATATATCGATGACGTTATGTCATAATAAATTAAATGACAATTTTCATATATATGTCAATGCGATATATCCCAGCGAACTAGATTTTTAGACAGAACAGAATCAAGCACACACGCTTCATACTTAGGCATTGTACTTACTATAGACACAGACGGGATATAAACAACTAAGCTATAAGACAAACGCGAGGATTTCGGCTTTTCCATCGTAAATTTTCCACCTTTAAGTAGTAATATCCCACAATCACCCGCATATGGAGTTTATATATCACAAATGATCCGATATGCCAGGGCGTCTTCAACATATGAAATTTCATATACAGAGGTAAACTACTCACTGACAAATTATTGGCAGAGGGATGTCGAAAACCGCGTTTGATGTCAACGTTCCGCAAATTTTACAGTCGGTATAATAGTCTTGTTTGCGATTACTCTATTTTACTAAGTGAAATGTTGAGTTGCCTGTTCGATAGCGGTTGTTAAGACGTCTGTACCAATCGTGACGATGATTTGTTCTCACGTATTTCATTTGGATTTGACTGTGGACTAATGGTGTGACCGATCAACAGGGGATGCTTACTCCTCCATGAAACCTGATCCCATCTCTTGATTTCCAGAGGTCCGCGTTTGTCCATTTTTTATCAGATTTATGACTATATCCTGGATATACCAAAAATTATACTTTGGTATCTGAGATTTTTTATCTGTTCATTGTTAAATTTGCTCTGATTAATATGGTTATACCGCCATAAGTCTGGTCCATTGATGTTACTTAAATCCGTCTAGGCCCGACATTTAAATGGCAAAATAAGCTAAATCAATAAAAATATCAGGCTTACGTTTCGTATAAAGCTATAGAGTTACAGGTGCTGTAGTATTCAGTTCAGTACGTAATACTTTTCAAAGCTGATCATTTTGTAACATGACTGACGTCACACCACTGTGCTAAATGTGGATAGTGTTTTGTGGCTTGACCTTCTTGCTTGTGCAGTATATTCTATATATATCTCCCTTTAGCGATGGTTTGAATAATTCAATAAAAAATCATCTCTTGCTTTACATAAGTTTTCATTCTTGTTTCTTGTTTTATGAAATAGGAAATATTTTGAATTTTCTATTACCGCATTCATAAAATGTTAAGAGCACGGCGTATTTCTAATGGAATGTTTCCTTATTTCTTGTTTTTGTACCCAGACTCTGTCTATCAACCTATTCGTTTGTCCGATACAAAATTCTAACACGCTGGATACGTTGCACAGTAACTGAATTGTGTCGTCGTAATATATATATATATATATATATATATATATATATATATATATATATATATATATATATATATATATATATATATATATATATATATATATATATATATGATATATTTTCTCATATAAATTTCCTCTAAGGATTTTGGGAACCTATTTCGGATGAAGCCAAACAGGTACTCCCGTTTCCGTATTCCACCAATCTAAAAATCCGTGTTCCTCTACATTTCATTGCCTTAATTTTGGGAACCTAAAATAATAGGATAATTCAATGAGTCTGGTTGCTCTATCGATGTATATGAAGAATTACATTTACGACGCAACGAAGCTATTACCCAATGTGTATTATTTGCATTTATAATAGTAACTGCGAAGAAAAAAGTATTTGCAACTACAGCAGTTTAGTAATTTAAATTACATGTACATACAAGTGACAATAATTTGATAATTATGCTCGAAAATAAAAGGTCACTATCAATGTAGGGTGTCGAGCTATTTAAAACCTAAATCGTTTAGAAAGCTATGGATAACAGGTCTTATTTAGGAGATTATCATGTTCATAATTAAATGCAAATTTTAAAGATACGGCATTAACTAATGATTTATTACTGTACGTCGTGACATACACATTTCCTTTCATCTCTGATCATGGAGTTCAATGTTAAGTAGAATGTGCAGTTGGTCACGACAATAAAACAATGTAACAAATGTCATTGGGACGTGACCAGGAAATGCAACTACGTTGTGTAACTATTTAAAGATGTAGAGTTTTCACCTTGATTGCATTTCGAATTTAAAAGAAAAGATAATTTCTAAATTTAAACTGGTGAATAGTTTCCAATATTTATGTTTTACTAACAGAAATGTGCTTCGATAACAGTTTTTGTATCTTCTGTACCTCTTGTGCCAACTATGTACTTCCTGCCCTCGTCACATCATCAGTGATTCGGGAAAATCGCGTTTATTTTCATATTTCCGCATTTCTCTCGAAGATAGCAACACCAAGATATCAATTATACTTTGTCGTAATAAGATAAGATACGCATACCTTTTGCAATCCTTTAATATATCGATAATCACGTAAATTAAATTTTGGTAGCCCTGCCACAGTTGTTTACATCTGTACAAATCCATGGCGGTTGCGCGCAATGAAGTAAAGACTGTATCAAAATATTGGCCGCATCGTTCTCACAGAGAAAAGGAGAGAAATTCAAAGTATCCATATGTTAATTACCAAAAATAGCTACTGTCCGTTGAAAATATCGAGGACCACAATATATAAGTTAATAGATGAACAAACACGGCCGAGAAATCACAAATGATATTAGTAGAGGATCTAGAGATTAGGCCTATTTATCTAAACTGAAAAATAAAATACTGAAAAGTACGGAGCCCGGGAGGTGACATACTGATGAAAAAACTTATTCCGTGCAAACGGAATAATTATTGAGAGAAAAAAAAATATCCCATGCCAACGGAATAATTATGTCACTACCCGCCCCAGTAGAACAGAACTGAAAACAAGAAGGCCCGACAATTTTAAAGTACTAAATTTTGTGATACATATAAGTAAATTATAATAAAATGTAACAAGCATATCTTTACGAAATAGAATTAAAATATGTACACACTACAGCGTAAGCCTATATAAATATTTGTTTACTGTTAGATCTAAACAGATATACAACAACAACAACAATAATAATAATAATAATAATAATAATAATAATTATAATAATAATAATAATAATAATAATAATAATAAAATAAATGAACGCAGCAGACAAATTTACGAAATAGTATGGAAAATATCTAGATACGGAATGGTACAAACGATTTACTGATGTATTATACATTTATGGACTTTTCTGGTTAGCCGAGGTCAATATAAGTTTTTTTGGTTCATATCACATCACATTTACCACAACAAAAGTCCATAATTGTTTTATTATATACTCTAGTGACAAACATTAGATTCGAATTATAACATTTTATGCTGTTACCCTCATGTTCTGTTGCTTTCCTTGTATTTTAAAATATTTTTCTACCAAACGTTTCTCAAATGCATCGGCAGAAACAGATGCAAAACACTGTGTTATTTCGTTAGGCATATTATATTATACAATTATGGACTTTTGTGGTGGTGATAATGATGTGATAGCCTCGATTAATATAGGTTTTTTTAGGTACATATCACATCATATTTGTCACCACAAAAGCCCATGATTGTTTTATTATATACTCTAGAGACATACTTTAGATTCGAACATTTTATGCTGTTGTTTACACTGCTATTTCAACGTTATACTGCATCCATTTCATTGAAACAAAATAAAACAAATTTAAAAAATCCCTCATGTTCTGTTGCTTTCCTTGCATTTTTTTATATTTTTCTACCAAAAGTTTCTCAAATGCATCGTCGAAAACAGATGCATATCTCTGTGTTATTTCATTAGTCATATTATATACATTCTGATGTCCGCAGACGCACGTTTGTTGACAGCGATTTGTTTACCTGCCATATCCGTTTTACTACACATGCGGAGGGGAATCCGACCGATTATTTTCTTAAATCGATGTAGCATGGAAAACGGGTGTACATGATCTGTTGTAAACTAGTCACGTGTAGGCGGTTTAGCCAATAGAAACGACTGTATACATAAAGTCTATAGTTAATCTAATTTAAGATTATGTACTCCGTCGACATAGGGTTAGCGCTGTGTTCGGACGGTAACCAGTTATTTTTTCAACAATATCAGACCGATATTTCAATAAGAAACAAAACGCAAACACTAACAAGGACACACAGACTCTGTTACCCTGGAAACAAAAGACTAACGGAAAACTCGTCGTCGTATTCTTACAACCCCGGGATGAATAAGTAAACAGAAAAATAGAAATAAATACCGTGGCAGTATGGATTCATACAGTACTTTATATAATGTAATAGTCTATATAATTAATTCAGTAGACGAGTCCGTTTTCATTTCATGAGTACGAAAACGTGGTGTTTCTATGAGCAATTTTAGCAGCTTCCATTATACTCAAACTTTTAGATAAATATAAAACGTTTGTGGGGGTGTGGGTGTGGGTGTGTTTTGTTTTTGTTTTTTGTCTTTTTTTTTTGTTTAAGTTTATTTTTTTATTTATATATATTTTTTTTTTTTTTTTTTTTTGGTTTTTTTTTTTTTGGTTTTTTTTTTTTTGCTTCAATACATGAAGGCATAATAATTATAGTGCTTTTAACATGTGAATGTCTCGATTCTTTAAACAATACATGCTTTCAGATGCACTTGGACTCGTCCATATTACCAGTAACGGCCACAGAGCCTCCATTTAAAACTTACACACTAGTTCAGAAAATTTCCTCGAGGAGAAACGCCCTAAAATCGTCTGGTAAATGGAGAAAAGATACGGATAGAACAACGTCTCTTTACTAACGGGGACATTTACTCTTGTCAGACATGTTTAAATCGATAGGAGACAAATAAAAGCTGACTGCCAACATATTGATTAAAAATTGTTGAGTGGCGAAAAACACAAGTAAAGAGATGCGTTATATATGTACGATATCGTTAATTACAATTAGTGTTCACTTTTGTTAAGGTTATCATTTTCATATCATATCCCTATATTCGGAAACTGAAATGCATTTGCGACCACATAAGTATTATTATTTACAACAATAGTACAGCTATTTTTTATTTCCCAGTGAAACAAACATCAAAGATATTTTCACAGGCGGATGATCACATAATGTCTATGGAAAACAGCTCTGCTACTTATGTAGATCTACATCGCGCGGTGCACATGGCTACCGTATTTTTTTTTAAGATTTGAAACAAACAAAAATATTACAAGTAGATTTTGATAACTATACGCTATCAGTTCCTTAATTTAAAGTAATTGAAATTAAGAATCAAAATTAAAAACATTCCTAATCACAATACGATTTCTAACGTCTCTGAATTAACGTCTCTCTACGTTGTAAATCGTAATTGAACAGCCCCGCGTGACGAACTCGTCCAAAGTCGATCTAGCCACAAACACGATGGCGGACAAGCTGTATATATAGAAACTCCGTATCTAAAAAAATATTGTTGTCGATTTTTAGCTGAATAGACGCTTGTAGGGAAACAAATGCTGTTTTAAGATACGACAAATTTTGTGCAATTGTCAGCAGATTTGTATAATTGCTTTCGGGACTTCCTGACGGTAAATAATTTGGCACTTGCTAGTTGCAGGCCTTTTATATTTGTAAACAAGAGGTCAAAGTGGGCCTAATTCATTCACCAGTGAACTATCTACAATAAATAATACAAAAATGAATGAAAATAACGAAGTCTGAAAAGACCTCAAAAAAATGCGTAGAGAAAATTTTCAAAAAGAGGTATCCTCTGGGATTATTTGGCCAAATCTTGGATTCATATCTTAGCCCATCTGGCTGAAAAACACGAACATAGTAGAATGCATATTGCATTTGCTTCCTGTCAAGTTTTATCAAAATCCCTTCCGTGGTTTTGAAAAATTAGCTGATAAAAATTACCCACCAACCTCTCTTGTTTTCAGTCTTACTAAAATCATAACAAAATCTAAAACCAAACCGGTTTCAAGGTATATGACTCACGACAGACTAAAGATGATAGTCCAGAAACGAGTCTGGCGGCCTCTAACTGGACTGTTTCTAAGATATTTGAAAATTCAATATTAGTTTCAAAGAGGATGTCGAATGTAAGAAACATTCACGAAAGGACAACGGACGTAGAGTGATCATTATAGCTCAGTAAAAGTGTATAAATAATTTGCACGTGCTCAAGAGGTACCCTGAACAAAATTTAATTAATGGACCGTTTCAACAATTAGGGTATAATTATTATGTAGTTTACATGTTTTAGGACACATCGGTGTAATTGTGTTCTTAGGAAATGGAAAAATTATATTCGTTGAATATCAGATGATGTTGACCTCAAACGAAGATTCCTCTTATTTGATAAGCCAAAATGTCAGAGATATGGAATATGCAATTAACAGGAATAGTGTTTTGTACAGAAAAATAACGATTCATCTTCATACATCCTTTCGTTCATATACAAAATACTATTGTCAACATCTCAAGTACACTATTAATGGAATATCATTGACATTAGGGTTGAATGATATCATAAAATCAAAACTGTCATAAAACATAGTTCGGTATGTTCTCGTTACTATCAAAATAGTAGTTCCACATATAACTATTTACCATAATCAGTACATTTTTGCCAATTTTGGAAAATATTTTATGCAATCAACAGGAATGATCCTGGTTTAATTGCAATTAAAAGAAAGATTTAACATATAAGAGATAGTAAACGGATTTATGTTTTGAGTTTTTATGCATTTAGTAGGAATATGCAATTATCGAGTATGCAAATAAGTGGAATCAAGTGTGTGTGTGTGTGTGTGTGTGTGTGTGTGTGTGTGTGTGTGTGTGTGTGTGTGTGTGTGTGTGTGTGTGTGTGTGTGTGTGTCAGTCATACGTGGATATCTTTAATACCTAAACCTGTTAAAAGTTTATTTTTATTGCACTAATTTACATCCAAGTATTTAAATTACATAACAGTTAATTTGTTATCTTGTTATTTATGAAGTGAATGTCAATAAAACACATCTAATTAAAAACAGTGCAAATAATTGACTAGGAAACTAGCCATGTAGTATTCAGTGTTAAATAAGTTTATTTCCTTGAGGAAATGTTATAATCATTTTGACTCTTAAACCACAAATCTGATGGATTGTTCTAATAAATTAAAGGAAGAAGCTAACTAACATCTTCTGGGACATACGTCAAGTCCAGTATAAAACTGTTATATTGGTGTTGTATGTTTGATCCTTTTAAATGCTCATTTAATAATGGTACAATAAGTGACAATAATTTTTATGCATCAAATCTTTATAGTCTGAATAATAAAGGCATGAGTAGCAAATGCGGGTAAAAAAACCGTGAATTTAGGTGATAAATCTGTCATGAGAAATATGCAGGCTATGCACGTTTATGAACTAAGAGATAATTAGGTTTTTGTCAGTGAAAACTTAGTATTTTATACTAAAATTTTATATAAAGAAACCCAAAGACTCCAAATGTCTATCGGATCAATGTGGGTATAACATTACATATACATGAACGTAATGAATATCGTATATCAACGGACCTATGGGAAGTTCAGAGACGAAATCAGGTGTCTGATATTCTACCGACAGGATACTCTCACTAAAAACCTGCATGTAAGTCAAATTAAAGCGGGAGGAGTATTCCCGGTCATATAGAAATAGATATATCCTAAGGAACTCGAAATTAAATTAAGTTTAGTTCACACGCTTCCTACTTGGGAAATTTATTTACTGTAGACACAGTCGGGACATTATCAACCAAGCTATGCACCAAACGTGATTTTTGCGGTTTTTCTATCGTCATCTTTTCGACATTTTAGTACATGTAGTTATATCCTTTTTTGTCTGTATAAGTTGTTTATATATCCGGTTTACAAGACCGTGTTCAACATATTAACTTTTCATACATAGATGGGGGGGACAACTTACTGAAAAGTTGTTTTCGCAAGGATATTACGAATCGCGTTTAACGCAAAATTTCGCAAACTGTACGGCCGGTATAACGGCATTTTTTAAAAATTACAATGTTTCACCGAATGGAATCTTGAGTTACTTAATCGATGGTGATTGATAAATCGACTTCGAGGATTTAGACGAAGATTCATTACTCTCGCATTACATTTGAATTTAACTATGGACTGGCGACTGGTGTAACGGGTCAACAGGGCATGCTTATTCTTCCACGACATCTGATCCCACTTCTGTATTTTCATAGACCCGCATTTGTCCAATTTTTTCTAAAGGTTTATATACTGTCTCCTGACCCTCCTGAAAGTCAAGTTTTTTTTTAATAAACCTAAACGGATTTTCCTACTTTTCCTAATAGCACATTTGAAAATTGACATCATATTCTACTTTTATCTTTGCAGTATCTAGTTAAATGAATCATTAATGAGAGCATTCGTATTTTAATACAAACGATTTGTCATATTCAAGATTTACTTGTTGACTATGTTGACAGTAAAGTAAAGGTCCTTGGCGGGTACATTATAAATCAAATGTCTCTCATCACGTATACAACCGGTAACAAATTTGTAACTTAAAAGAGACGTGATCTGAATGTGTTTTAAAACATAAATAAAGTGTACGTGTGGTTTTTGTCCTTCAATTGAGTTTTTAAAGACATAATTTAAATACAAATGACAACTTTATGAACATTGTATATTAGAACTTCAAACTCTTTCAAAATTTCTATCACACCTCGTTTATTTATTGATATATACTGTCAAAGTACTAACACTATTTAAATACTGTTTAAATAATGTCTCGTCATGTAACCGTAATATTTAAGAGGTCACTGCAACTTTAATACGTCTTCGATAAATTATGTAATTTAATATTCATAGAGGCCATTCGATATGAAAAACGACACGAAGAGCACGTGCATCGTACTCTAAATCCAATAATAATATGCAAAATTTCAAATGGAATACGTTCAAATCTATAAACACAACTTTTTAGCAAATTTTTATATTTAGAGTTCTAAATATTGCTTAAACGTTTTCTAATCATAAGTTTGTATATGTCTCCCCAAAGGAAATAAACCAAGACAAAAACTAAAAAAAATGGCGTCCTATTACTCTTCTAAATGTTATTTATAAATTGTCGTCTGTTTTGTATAGCAAATAGGCTAAAATCTGTACTTGACATTTAAATATCAGATTCATAAACAGGCATCATAAGTAGGTGGTGAATTGGCGAAAATATACAACTTATTTACGATATATTAAATTATATTGAAAATGCAAATATACCAGGTCTTTTAATTTTGATGGATTTTTAGAATGCTTTTGATTCTGTGTAATGGTCATTTATTTAAAAGGTCTTAATTTCTTTTAACTTTTCTGATTCTAAAATAAGACGAGTAAAAACGTTCAATAGCAATAAAAAGTCAGCAGTTACTCAGGATTGGTGATCCTGTGTATACGTATTTGTTTATCTTGTGTGCAGTGATGCTGTTACTTTTGATTAAAAATAACCATAATATTAAATGTATAGAAACCGGTGACACCGAGCACAGGATCCTGCAGTATGCTGCTGATATCTTATACTTGACGGTTCCAGATTTACTGCTCTAGAATCTATGGTTTAAAAAATAATCGATGAAAAGACAAGCATATTTGGTTTGGCAGCAAAACGTTCAGCAGCGAGGTGTATCATCATAGGAGGAAATTAGTTTGGGGTGCCAGTAGATTCTCTGTGGTAGGTATTGATTTTTCAATAAATTTAGAGGAAATGATTGATATAAACTATACAAAACAAGTAAAAAAAATAGATGTTAAGCTTCAACAATGGTCAAAACTCTTATCGTTCCCAAATTAAAATATCTATTTCTTTCTTTACCTAACCCTAAAACATAGATAATCAGCGAACTTTATACAAAACTCTTTAAATTTGTTTGGCAAAATACTGTAGATAAGATCAAAAGAAATGTGTTGGTAAATTTATATTTGGATGGGGGTCGTCAAATGGTAGATATAGCAAATTTCATCAAATCAATTAAATCAACTTGGTTTAGAAGACTAGTGACATTAAAAGATACTTGGTATTCTGTTTTTAGATATGCTCTATTTGATAAGGATTTATATCAGATTTGGTTTTTGATGCATGGTATGACATAAATTCAAATTTAAAGGAAAATGATTTGACTTTTTTTGTAAACCAATTCGGTACAATAACAAATTTAAAATTAACAAAAGCTTTATGTTTAAGCATTTTTATTGTGAAAATGGACCAATTATGAATTGCAATGCTTTTAAGATAATATCTGTTCAAATAACTTTCTCCTTTACAATAGTGTTTGTAATAGATTAACACAATATAAAAATAAAATACATAAGAAAATAAATAAGAAACATAAAAAAGCTGTAAAGTTTTATGAAAGTATTCTACTGAAACAAAAATTAGAAAATCCTACATCAGAGGGAAAATAAGAAGCAGAAAATAATTGGTTCAATACAGATTGGAAAAAATACTATTTGACACCATTTAAATCAACAACAGGTTGCGATGGTTCCAGTATCGATTATAGCACCGTTTCCTTCCTTTAAATAAATACAGAATAAAAATTGGCATTGGAAATAATATAAGTGTAATTTATGCAATGTATTTGAAATGACTATTGAAGATTTTTTTTCTGTGCGAAAAAGTGAAAACCTTTGGCATGATTTATCTAATTTAATAGAAAGACTAACCTACATATTAATATAACCCACTTTCAAAAGACGAGATCCTTCAAAATCACGTGTCTGTATTACGTTATTTTGATCTAACTACAACCCATACTGATTTTGAGCTACCATATTTATATTGGCTACCTAAACTTCACAAAACCCCATATAAGCAGAGGTACATAGCAGGATCCATCAAATGTTCCACCAAACCTTTATCTTTATTCTTTATTAAGATATCAACGGCTGTTAAGGAGAAACTTCAGCAATACTGTACAGTTGCTTATTCCAGAAGCAGTGTAAATCAGATGTGGATACATACAAATTCCAAACAACTTTTAGAAAATTTGAGGCACACAATTTTTCTCAGATTCACAGTATCAAAACATACGACTTCTCTATTCTTTACATAAGAATTCCACAATTCCACATTCCAAAATTAAATAAAATTAAAAGAGAGACTTTTTAGCATCATAGACAGCCGTTTTGTCACTAAAAGTGGTACCCGGAAATTCAAATAACTAGTGATTGGTTATCATGATATTTATTTTATCATATATCACTCTCATTCCAAACATAAATACACTTAAGTTAATATAAAAAAGATGTTGTAATTTCTAATAGACAATATATTTGCAATGTTCGAAGACATGAACTTTCAACAAACTGTCGGGATTCCTACTGGAACCATTTGTGCCCCTTTATTGGCTGACTTGTTCCTTTATCTATACGAAGCAGATTTCATTCAGAGACTTCTGAATCAAAAGAAGAAAATGATAGCAGTGTCCTTTAATTTGACATTTAAATATATCGACGATATTCATAATGACAATTTTCATACATATGGTAATGCGATATATCCCAGCGATCTAGAAATTAAAGATACACCAGAATCAAGCACAGACACTTCATAATTAGACATTTTACTTACTATAGACACAGATGGGAAATAAGCAACCTAGCTATACCATAAACGCGACGATTTCGGCTATCCTATCGTTCATTCTTCACATTTAAGTAGTAATATCCCACAATCACCCGCATATGGAGTTTATATTTCACAAATGCTCCGATATGCCGGGTCGTGTTCAGCATATGAACATTTCATATACAGAGGTAAAATACTCACTGACTGACACAGGGATATCGAACGTTGTCAACGTTCCGCAAATTTTACGGTCGGTATAATAGTCTTGTTTAGGATTACTCTGTTTCACTAAGTGAAATGTTGAGTTACCTGTTCGATGGCGGTTGTTGAGAGTCTGTGCCAATTATGACGAGGATTTGTTCCTCACATAATTCATTTTGATTCGACCGTGGACTCAAGGCGGCGGGTGTGACCGGTCGACAGGGGATGCTAACTCCTCCATGACACCTGATCCAACCTCTTGATTTCAAGAGGTCCGTGTTTGTCCATTTTGAAATAATTTTGAAATGAAATTAAAAAGTGTGTTAATTGACTACTTAAATTTTACTAAATATTAGAATTTGACTGAATACCTAAGTTTCACTTAATTTCCATGAAATTGAAAAATTAAATTGACATTAGCTGTGTTTTTTGTTATTTTAAAAAAATCCTTTTTTACTATTTACAATGATATACAATAACAAAAAGATACATACGCAGGCATAAAATTTTTTAAATTCCTATGCATGTTTTGTGAAACTGCCTGCGAAAAGCAGTTTGGCGATTATTCACTTGCAACTGATTAATTCAACCACATTGGACCTGACCTGGTTTTGACAATATATATAGCAATCTTGTAAATATTTTATGTCGATTTATAACTATTATATGATATTGTAGTAAAATATTAAAGTTTACCTGAATACTTTAATTCGACTAAATTTTTTTAAAGAGAAAAAAATGTTTGAATTTACCTGGATATCTAAATTTACCTGTACAGCACCTGTATTTTAATTAGCATTTAATTGCTAAAACAACATACTTACATTATAAAACATCTATTGTTCATACAGTGTTGGAATAGGAGGAATCTGATTTTTTCAAGTGTTGGAATAGGAGGAAGAGAATAATTCTAAAATTGAAAAGAATCCACTCCAGTGACATGTCTGTAATTGTGTTCCTTGATGGTCTGATAGGGGTTGCACCAATAATTACAGAAAATGTTAAATAAATACATTAATAGAACAAGAAAATGTGTAGTTTTAATCCTACTTGGCCTATTTTAGACATGAATTTTTTTTAATGTGATACAAATTGTTTTAAACACTTTTCATGTTAAATTAATATAAACATGGTTTCTTTTACCATCGATGTACATAGATCCTGTGTAATTATTTTTTTATTACATAACCAAAATTGAGTTTTTGTTGTGATTGCCTTTGACGTCTCTTTCTCAATGCGCATTTGTTTTGTAGTTTTACATTTATGTTTTTGTGAAATAAGAAATAGAAAAAAACTATATATATATATATATATATATATATATATATATATATATATATATATATATATATATATATATATATATATATATATACAATATATGTCTCTGTGTGTGTATGTGTGTGTGTGTGTGTGTGTGTGTGTGTGTGTGTAATTGATTTATTGATGTGTAACGTATCAACCATTTTCATCCATATACAAATACACTTGGCTTGTCTTTTGAAATTGGTCACATATGATATCTAACAGTAATGATATTTTAATATTTACTGAATATTTCATGGTGAATTTATGAATATATTTGACCCTGACTGAATGAAAGAATGTCTGGTACAGAATGTAGCAAAAAAATACAATTCTAGGGGATACTTCCGGTGCAATATTGTTTAAATGAGTTAATTTTTCTCTTACTTGAGATCGATTTGTCCACGAATTTATATGTCGGGGAAAATGTTATCTCACCCATTCTGGAAGTGTTGTAACTACTTTTTAAGCATATTATCTTTGTCGTCTGCTTGTATACTTTTTCACCGTGAGAGACAAACAGTCAAGCAATACTTTGAGGTAGGGATTGGGGAATCTTAATCCTCGTAAACAAAATTTTATTTGTCCATGACAAATGTATAATGTAATGTATTTACGATATGTACGTCAACACGTATGTGTTTACAGTAAACACTTATTATATTATTTTTAATGTTGTGTATCGCATGGCGATTGGTTATTGATTGTTTTGTAAGGGTAGCGGCGTTAAAAGCATGAAAATTGTGACCAGGTATGTTACCTTAGTTTTATTACCGAATATAAGATATTCGAAGCTTCACCGCCCAGTGCAATAGATGTCTTATTTCAGTAAGTCCACTGAAGAGGATGACCACAAAGATGTAGATAGTGGCTAGACTACACTGAATTTCTACACTGAATGTCTCCAGTAGAAAGGCCACATATTTTAATTGATTTAAGTCATATTTTGACTCTAAGCTATTATCTCTAAAGACGATATTATAGCCAAAAACCTAAATGAAGAAGTTGTTCAATTGAAAAGCGAAGGAAATAAAATATAATTTTATTTAAATTCAGATTTTATAGCAGACATTTCAAAGCTTCAAAAGCGAATATTGTAACAGGTTTACTGATTAAAGTAAAGAAAAGAAATAAATTAATAAGAACTGCAGATAAATCACCGGCAACTTACAGTACGAGAATGAGAGCGATAATTTGGCATCCAATTCAGAGGAAGATAAACGTTTACGACAAGGGGAAACAGTGCTCTTAAATCTATCAGGGAAAAAGGCGTGTTCAGCCTTACAAAAAGCCAGTTTATTCCACTGCTTCAAGTACCAGTTCTAGCACTATAGTCCGTCCTGCTCCACGTCAAGATATTCCTGGTTCAAACTACACACTCCAGCAGCAGACATACTGCCTAATCACTAAAACGTCCAACATGTACACCTCCAGGCAGGCCTGAAAACAGTGACTTTCATGATAAGTATTTTGCTTACATTTAATTTTGTGAAAATATGTTGAATTTGAAGCTTTCTTACAATAAACTCAATATTTTGAGAGTATATCTTTTCCGGTTAAGGTATAGGTACAATACAATTTATATTAGACACTATCAACTATGGTTATATTATTCCATTTACAAGTAACCTCCTATGCAATTCAAGAATAACAAGGGCTAATTGTAACAGGATACTGTTACATGATGTCCCCCAAACGGTGGAACAAGTCATGTTGATATTAAACAGCGTTTCTTACATACCAATCTGCTATTATTATTCCTCACACTTGCTCGTAAAACATAATGATTAAGCGTAAAAAGATAAATATGTCTTACCTTCCCTCGGGAAAGACGGCTCACACGCGATGTGACGTCACAGACGCACGTGGTTTTATTGACATTTGCCCTGTTGTAAAGACTGGAAATGTGGCAGAAAAAGAATCAAACATGATTGTTTGTTGTGGACAGGGAAATCTTAAAACTCTCGGGAAAAAAACATGTCCTTTCCCTCTTGTTTTAAGATTTCCCTGTCCAAAACAAACAACCCTGTAAGATTCTCTTAATCACTGGCTTTGCAATCTCTTAATTCCCCAAAATTCTAAATTTCATCAAAATCGGACAGTGTTGAAATTTCGACCAATCAGAAGCCTCGATTTGCCATAGACGCGATCTTTTTATGACGTCACAATATACATTGTGCACATCTTCACACCTAAACCTATCATCATATGAAGATTCATTAGGTCCGTCTATTAGTTTCAGAGAAAACATGTAGACAAATTTAGACCAATCAAAAGCCACGGTTTGCCATAGACGCCATTTTTATGACGTCATGACGTGCACATCTGCACACCCACATCATCATTTGAAGTTTCATTAGAATCCTTCAAGTACTTTCCAAGTTCAGCACAGAAAGACAGAAGAAGAAGAAGAAAATTATACTGTTTTTCACTTTTATATTTGGACTTTCGTCTGCATCGTACATTTTCAGTAAGTGTTTACACCCGTTGGTTAAATATTGGAGAGAAAATGGCGTAAATATTGTTTTATACCTTGATGATGGGTTCGGCATAAGCAAATCACTACAAGACGGTTTGAGGGACGCTTTATTTGTGAAAAAATCATTAGAAAAAAAACCTGTTTGATTATTAATGCCGAAAAGTCTGATTTTGAGGCAGTGCAGGTCATTGAATGGCTAGGTATCGAATGGAACAGTTCTTCCTATTCGTTACGAATTCAGGACAGGCGGATCAAAGATTGTTTTTCGCTTTTACATTATTATTCTCACAAACTTCCCCTATTCGCAGCCAGAGAATTGACAATCGTGGTGGGAAGGTAATTTCCTTGTCCCCGGTTTTGCAAAATATCACAAATTTAACGACATGTCATATTTATATGGCTATTGAGAGCAGGGTAAAATGGGACATTTTATTGTAGTTAAATTTTCCGGAATGTGTATAATCTGAATTAGTGTTCTGGTTTCGGAAATTTGAACACTTTGAAAACAGCATATTTCTGTATAAATGTTAGTTTTCTCAAACCCTTACATATTCTGATGGGAGTAATAAAGCTGCAGGCGCATATAGTTTGTCTGTTAATGATAAAAAAAGGTTTTCATAAGATGTAGGACGATACAGAGTCCAAAATGAGTTCGACATGGCGATAGAATTCACTCTCTTTTCTTTTTATTCTGGTTTTGCAGGCAACAAGTGCGTTGGCACACTGACATTCAAAACTGTACTAAACTTGTTTACAAAGGTAGTACAATATTACATTTACAACATTTGACCATGGACATATTAAAAAGTTGTATTGAGTTCAATATATCTTTAAATATTGTATGGAGACCTAGGTCAGAAAATGAAAAAAGTAGATTTTATTTTAATTGATTGTGATGATTTCAAAATATTTAGGTGATGCATTTTCTTAGAATTGTGGTCTTGGCAATAACTGATTAGTACTATCAGTTTCGCTTGTATGCAGATTGATAAATCACTGTTATTTTGTGAAACTTTGGGGTCGCTAATTGTGCAAAAGTGGCCATCTTCCCCGTTTTGGACATCAATTTTTAAGAAAAAAAAATTTGTACACAGGTTTGTGAAAGAAGTGCTTGAATCCTCTCCTTTTCAGAATATTTTTCTTCATGGAATAAATAAGAACTACATTTCTTTGGTTCTGATCGTATTAATTCGAATGTACTGACTATCAGGCTAGATGCTCGACTAGTCCCTTAAAATTCAATGTTAAGATGACGCAGTCCCTTTGAGCATGAAATGAGTTTCTAATAGATGGACTGTTCAAGGTTGATTTGACATAATCTTTAATAGATTTATATTAAGCTGTTCCATACATATATACATACATACATATAAACTGTATATTTTGACATGACCCTTGATATGTCTGACATATTAAACTGGCAAATGCGATTGTTTTATATGTATGCATTTTGTTGAACTGGTATTTCTGTATAAGTAGTTATAGGCAGCTCTCCGGTGCGCCATTTGAATTTTGCCGCTAGGGGGCTCTTTTTAACGGTTTTTGATGACGTCATCAGAATGCTGGCTTCTGATTGGTCAATTCAAATGGCGCACCGGAGAGCCGCCTGTGACATCATAACCGGAAGTGCGTCATACCGGAAGTGAGGTCATACCGGAAGTCCGTCATACCGGAAGTGAGGTCCTGTTGTCATGACAATAAGGAGAAAGAGCCAATCGTTGAGCTCGGAGGCGTGTCTATGACCGGAAGTGGAAGGTTGTGGGGGCGGCCATCTTGGCTAAGGAGCCAATGAGAGCCTTCGTTACAAGAGGTTGGGGTCACGAGAGGTCACGTGAGTTCACGAGAAGTCAACGGTAAGAGAGAGAAGTTGGGTTTTTCCAGTTTTGAGCTGAGAGTGAATCTATTTTTAGAACCGAAACTTTGGGGTTTTTCCAGTTTTGAGCTGAGAGTGAATTTATTTTTAGAACCGAAACTTTGGGTTTTTCCAGGTTTGTGAAACTAGTAGTTGGTGGCGCCACCATCGGTGAAACTAGTAGTCGGTGGCGCCACCGTCGTTTAGAGTTGTGTATCATCAAGTGCGCATGCGCGAAAAGTGGTAGGCCAAGCTCGTCACTGTGAGTTAGTCGGCGAGAGTCCTGTTTCAAGTGCGCAGGCGCGAAAAGCGGTAGGCCGAGCTCGACTCAAGCTTGTACTAAGAATTGTAGAGTAAATGTATAGTGATGGGTCTTTGAGGTCTAGCGTGAATGAACATTGATTAGATGATGGGGTATTTCCCTGATACCATAATTAAGTGATAAGTAATGAAATCCTTATTCACGTTGCTAGTTACCTATTTTTTTTTTTCTGAGATATTGTTTGTACATGTTTCATACGATAAACACTAAACCTATGGTAATAAAAATTCAAACACTCACCCTATGCTGGTAGTGGTTTTCTGACGATGTTGACTCTTCGAGCTTCGGCTGCCAAATGAGCTCTCAGAGGTCTAACTGAACCTATACTCTAGTCATGTGACTTTTTTTTTTTTTTTTTTTTTTAATTTTTTTTTCTGAGATATTTCTATTTTTAATGCATGGAAAATAATCTTGTCCTATCCAATAAAAAATGAAACACTCACCCTATGCTAAAAGTAGTGGTTTTTTCTTATGATGTTAACACCTCGAGCTTTGGATCTCAAATGAGTTTTCACAGGCTGAACTGAACCTCTCTCTAGTCACATGACTTACTATATTTAGACTTTTATCTAATGAAGTGAATACATCATAACAAAAACATCTCATAGAGTTTGTGATACTATTACTCCGTTCTCATAGTTTCTCAATGGTGTTTTTACACCCTATAACTCTTGTACCTTTGTGTCTACCGTGTACTAGTATTATGTTTACACTATAGGTGTACACCTTATACCCCAGATAAAATACATAAACAACAAAAATAATTTTGTTTTAATGTTTTAATGTTTTAATTTTCCCCATGAAAAAGAAATCAAACTGTATTTTCGCAGGGGGGGTTAGGGGCTTATCCCTCTGGAAAATGTACAATAATTGAATGAACAAATAAAACAATTCTTAAACTGTCACTTCATTATGGAGACGGGGTGCCAGTTGCATCAAACGATACACCGTATCCCAAAGTCGGTTTTCGGTCTGTTTCTTTGCGCCATTGAGTAGCTCTCCAATCTGGGCAGTAGAATTTCTGTTTGTAGACGTCTCTAAATGCTTTAGGAATACTGGATTTCTCTAAACTTTCTTCAAATTTTTCCAAAATGTGTCTAGAGTCTCGTCAAAGTAGTGAAACATCATTGTGCCGTCATCATACATCATCAGGCAGGAATGTTGCTTTTGACTCGGATGATCAATCTCACAGCCGTAACATTGAGTGTTGGCTACTTCGTACATCTTGTTTAATATGGCTTCTGCGTACACCATGTGCCATTGACTATCAATGGATTGACTGTAGCTCTGTTGTAGTTGATATTGACAAAAATAACTAGTGTAGTGGTCCACAAGCAAAAATTAATCTGGTCCGTTTTCAAGTCTGAACTGCAGTTTTTAATAGCTGAGTGAATCACGTGACATTCCATCTATGTATTTTTAGTTGCTTGTACACAATTGTCTCTCGATCATGTCACGGGTTATACCGTAGATCTCCCAATAGATAGGATTTTGACGTAATGCACTTACATCTTCTGTAAAGGTTTCTAATACACATAAGCGGTCTGTCGTAAAAAATCTCATCATCAAACATATGATACACAATCCCTATAAAATGTTCAGGTGT
The DNA here is from genome assembly GCA_030159075.1 of Atrina japonica. NCBI lineage: Eukaryota > Metazoa > Mollusca > Bivalvia > Pterioida > Pinnidae > Atrina > Atrina japonica. Next base: position 543,936 of record BROG01000373.1, read on the forward strand.
TTTCACACCACGTACATAAGTATTCCAATCAGGAGTACATCGTATCTGATGTTTCATTCTTCTGCGTAATAGAGGACAGCAGATCATCCATACAGTTGCAATCATGATTTCTCTCTGTGTGCACTCTGATGGGATGTCAGTCTATGTCATACCCATCAGGTCACGTGATCCCATGAATCGTATCTCTGTACTCGCTTCCCATTTCCCATGTTTTCTCTTATTTCTTTTCTCTCATTTCTTCTCTTTTTCTCTCTCTCCACATGTTCACCTTTCTTTCATTTCTTTTCTCTCTCTCATTTCTTCTCTCTCCACATGTTCACCTTTCTCTTATTTCTTTTCTCTCTCATTTCTTCTCTCTCTCCACATGTTCACCTTTCTCTTATTTCTTTTCTCTCTCATTTCTTCTCTCTCTCCACATGTTCACCTTTCTCTTATTTCTGTTTTCTCTCTCTCATGCACACCCCCACCTTTTCTTTCTACTTTATATTGTTTTTTAACTCATAAATAACTCATAAACAAGTCTATTCACTCAACATTTTATTACCCCGCTCAAACTAGAAGTAGTTCTTGGAGGATTAGGGCCGTCCCTCTAAGACTACGTGCAGTGATACCAAAAAACAAAATAATAATAATAACTAGAGCTGACGCTTTTTGCTGAAGCAAAAAGGGGTCATCCGACCAATGCTGAGGCTACAGCTTTTATACAGCTTCAGGTGAACAATAGAGCACAGCTCTAATTCTATTAATTTGATACCAAAATAAGATTTTTTAAGCGAGTCTTGATGGCCGAGCTTGAATAAGAACGTTGTTCCAAAGTGTGATGATTAATCTCATACCTTTGAGCTATATTGACTAGATAATTTGAAATTGAGCTGTGACCTTGAACTTTGACCCGATGACCTTGACACTTTTTGCAAATATTCTTCAACCAATTCTGTACAAATCTCCAACAGTATTATATAAGTTCTGTAGTTATTGAGCTATTTTGAATTGAAAACTCCAAATTGAGCTTTGACCTCGACCTTTGATCCGATGACCTCGAAACTTTGCACTATTATTATTCTGCAAATTCCTTACATATAATCTTCAACACTAACATATATATGACAGTTCTATACATTTTGAGCTATTTTGATTTGAAATTTTCAAATTGAGCTGTGACCTTGACCTTTGATCCGAGGACCTTGAAACTATGCACAAATATTCTTCAGCAAATATTCTACAAATCTCCAACAGTAACATATATATAAAAGTTCTATAGTTTTTGAGCTATTTTGAGTTGAAAATTTCAAATTGAGCTGTGACCTTGACCTTTGATCCGATTACCTTGAAACTTTGCACAAATATATTTCATCGTATTCTCTACAAATCTCCAACGTAACATATATATATATAAGTTCTGTAGTTTTTGAGCTATTTTGAGTTGAAAATTTCAAATTGAGCTTTGACCTTGACCTTTTATCCGATGACCTTGAAACTTTGCACAAATATTCTTCAGCGTATTCTCTACAAATCTCCAACAGTAACATATATATATAAATGTTTCTATAGTTTTTGAGCTTTTTTGATTTGAAAATATCAAAATGTGCTTTGACCTTGACCTTTGATCTGATGACCTTGAAACTTTGCACAAGGATTCGTCAGCGTATTCTCTACAAATCTCCAACAGTAAAATATATATAAAAAAGTTCTATAGTTTTTAGCTATTTTGAGTTGAAAATTTTAAATTGAGCTGTGACCTTGACCTTTGATCCGATGACCTTGAAACTTTGCACGAATTTTCTTCAGCCTATTCTCTACAAATCTACAACAGTAACATATATATAAAAGTTTCATAGGTTTTGAGCTATTTTGAGATGTAAATTTCAAATTGAGCTATGACCTTGACCTTTGATCCGATGACCTTGAAACTTTGCACAAAAATTCTTCAGCCTATTCTCTAGAAATCTCCAACAGTAACATATATGTAAAAGTTCTATAGTTTTTGAGCTATTTTGGGTTGAAAATTTCAAATTGAGCTGTGACCTTGACCTTTGATCCCATGACCTTGAAACTTTGCACAAATATTTTTCAGCCTATTCTCTACAACTATCTAACGTAACATATATATAAAAGTTCTATAGTTTTTGAGCTATTTTTGGTTGAAAATTCCAAATTGATCTGTGACCTTGACCTTTGATCGGATGACCTTGATATTTTGCACAAATATTCCTCAACTTAAACTGAACATCTTTCTCATGCATATGTCTATAGTAAAAGTGCTTCGTTTCTGATATATTACAAGTTAAAAATTTTAGAAAATCTTCAAAATGACCTTTGACCTTGAACTTTGTGCCGATGACCTTGAAACCTAACACAAATATTCTTCAGTTTATTCTCTACAAATCTCAAACAGTAACATATCTATAAAAATTCTATAGCTTTTGAGCTATTTTTAGTTGAAAATTTCAAATTGAGCTGTGACCTTGACCTTTAATCTGATGACCTTGAAATTTTGCACAGATATTTCTCAACATATACTGAACATCTTTCTCTGTATATGTCTGCAGTAAAAGTGCTTCGTTTCTGAGATATTTCAAGTTAAAATTTTAACAAAATTTTCAAATTGAGCTGTGACCTTGATCTTTGACCCCATGACCTTGAAATTTCACATGAGTATATTTGAGGACATTTCCTTTAAATCTTCTATGCATATGTCTATACTAAAGTTTAATAGTTTAAGAGATATTTGGATTTTAAAATTTCAAATGCTTCTGTGACCTTGACCTTGAATCATGTGACCTTGAAACTTTTGGTGCATATGCAGCTCGTAAAACTGAACAACTTTCTCATGCATATGTCTATAGTAAAAGTGCTTACGTTCCGAGATATTTTGACATTTATATGATTTTTGACTTCAAAAATGTAACTCCTATTTTGAGCCCCTAGCGAGCTTTTTTCAGGGGACACTCAGATCAAATTTAAAACCGATGTGCACAACTACAATCTTTGGCCTTTCTGAAAATCTAAACAGATTTGCTGTACCTTCACTAGTTACGGAGGAGATGATGTAACAAGATTGGACATCAAAAAATCGAAAAAGGGAGATAACTCTTAAAAGAGAGGGAAATTTGAAAAAATGAGAAAACCATTTTTAGACATTTTGATGCTTCATATTTGCTGTAAATTTGAGCGAAATCGATCCAGCCGTTGTTGAGCTAGAGATGAAACAAAATTGGGTTGGAGAAAAATAAAAAGAAAAATAATAATAATAATAATAATCACGAAAACAATAGGGTCATCCGACCTGAAGTCGGATGACCCTAATAATAAAATAAAAAAAAACAACAACAAAGAGTTTATTACGTCTCACTACTACGGTTGATCTTGCCCATACAGCGCGGAGCAAAAGAACGTCAGCTTTTGTCCTAGATCGGTCGGTTCGGATTCCTTGACGTAATTAAACCCATACTTGTCGTGACTGACAGGACTGATACATGGTTGATTTAGGTACAGGTATACGATATTGCTCTCTAAACCACCTCCAAACAAAACGATCGTTTAGTAAAGGATCAATGTTTCTTCTTCTTGGTCTAGGTTGAGGACTTAATGATTGAAATAAAACATGACTAGGGACACCTCGATGTCTTTGACGTAAATAATACACACAGTAATGTCCACAAACTTTGTTGCGAGGGTGTTGATACATCTGCTGATTATAAATCACTCGATCTGCATGGCGTTTCATAAACTGATAGATATCAGGATAGATCCATGGAGGTAGCCCATAAGAGTCAAAATATTCAGCAGTCTGTTGACCCTATGAAATGAATGGCAACCCAATGCTCTCCTGGGTTGATCGTGAGGATCTGTATTAACGATAAATGAATGTTTGCCATAAGGTAGATAGTCCGGTAAAACGTCTCTGGGGTATACTCCGCCGAACGAAGGTCCTACATAAGGGTCTCGTGATAAAATACTATTGAGTTGATGAGCATTCAAGCCTTGAATACCTTGCATGGTTTCAATAGTCTATAGCCACTTCTCTCTGTTTGTTGATTTCTAATACGTTCTCCATAGACAATGCAGTTCACACTCTCTGCTAAAGCTTGAGCAAATTGAAGTTCGATGCGTAAATTTCCTGTTTTTATCCAGTGTAACTTGCTCTGATCATTGTCTTGATCAGCTGTCAAATCAAAACACCACAAGGTAAACCCTCTTCTATAGTTGTCAATGGTCACGGAAGGGGCCCAGTCTTCTCCTAATCGACTTAATCCTTGATATAAGCTCAAGTATGAGCGCAAATACAAGTTGTTTTCAAAGTCAGGTTCTAAAGGACGAGTGCAAAGACTTTCTCCATTGATACTAACATCCACTTTATTGACATTAAAATGTTGAAAATAAAAAGGATCCTTTGTCGCATCCCCATTGAAAGCGGCATTGCTCACCATACCTACTACTATACGTTTTGGCATTTGACCTTGATACAAATGATCTGTAATCTTGAACGTGTCCCAGCAGGAATGGTAAACGTTTTCACTTCTACACGTCTCAAGGGAAATTTAGCAGTACTGGTATTCATCTGTTCGTTCATCTGATTCAGTAAGGTTGCAATGGGTTTCACTTTACGTACCACTAGATACATTTGTAATATCTTCAAATAACCTAATTCACCTCCTCCACACATCATGTAAAAGGGTTCACGACTTCTATTAAACCTTAGGCGTACATCTATACCATTAGGTAGCAAACAGATCCAAATGGAGACGATCCATCATATTAAAAGTTTTACTTTCACTGATACGTTCATGACGATCAGCTAATCCTGAGTTTTTCTCGGCGACATCATCGGTATGAGGATTCAACTTGTCAAATTGTCCAGGTTGATCCTTGTACCATAAACTTGTAGCACTAATTTGATATTTTAACGTTTCGCTAGAAAAGGACAGCAACTTTTCGAGATAAGCTCGATAGGGATAGGTATCGGTTCCAGGAGTGATCACTTTTCCATTTAGATTACAATCGATCTCGGAAAACAAACTATGCAGCAAATTGTTGACGGGAGTGATTTGAGTATCATTTGCTAGATCAGTTCCATCTTGTTTGACGATTTTAGCTTCTACGTACACATAGGTCTGGTTCAAAATCCAAATACTCATCGCCTTGTCCTTTGATTTCAAACTCAATAGGAGCAGATTGTGTATTGACACTAGAGATGGGGTAATATTCCACCCATCTTCCTTCTCCTAAGGTTACGTTGGTGGGAGGGACATTAAACAACTCTAGTGCTTCACTACTACACTCACAGGAATCTTTTTGCATCATCATCTTGTTAGTCAAAGATATCTTGCTCTCTTCCGACCTGTTTAGATTTACTTGTAGAAGTAGACTGAAAAGGGACGGCTCATTCGTTTCTTTTTATACTACTGTTCGTATGACTCGTTTGTTCCTGTTCGTTTTCTTGCCTGCTATCCGAGAAGCGACATGAGAGGGGGCACGAGCTAATGTTTTCTTAGGACCCGTCATTAAGTTGCTCACGGCTTCCTTTCCTCGTTGAACAAGAGCATTTTTCAATGAACGTTTATTTTGTATCACATCCATACCCGTATTCAAAGCAAATTTAGCTATATGAGGAATGGCTTTCGTCATGGTAGGTTTGAGAAAGTCTGACCAAATACCTTTGCCATATTGCATATCCGATGCTCTAGGACTAAATGCTCCTACGAGTGTATTGACGATACTCCCTGCAAGTCTTAATGGATTGATGATCCCACCTCTCTGAGGAGAGATCAGACCATGAGTTGTTCTCGTTAACGATTGAGTCAGTTTAGGGAAGAGAAGCCCATAGCCTTTCTGACGGGGTACCCCTTTATGAACGATGAGTGTCATAATGTTCACTATCAATACATACAGTCTTAGGAATGGATTCAAACGTGGGAACTTGAAGTCTTTATAGATTCAATGATTTGCTTTGGAAGGTAGTTTCATACTAGGATTAGGCATGATGTACCCCATACACCCACTTAACATAACCATCCAGAACTGACTATTGTCATCTTTCAAAGCCAAATGAACGACGCAAGCTATGATGATAGTAAAGGCAAGAATGACTTGAACAAAGAATACAATTTCATTCCGAGGTATGTTTTCTCCGCAACATTTCCAAGTAGTACTAGGCGTATGACTCACTCTAATCGGGTGTTTGCTTCGGTGGGCTCATTGTTAACTCTGATAGACACTCGGCTTACCGAGTCTACCGGTCGATCAAGTTGGATTTGGGGATCCATGAATCAAACGTAGAAGGATATCCTTTCCAATGTACCTTCACTTCTTCTATAACTCGATTTTTACCTACACGCCTTTTTCTATGATCGAGAATCCCGTCGACTTCATAGACGTCATCTGTTTTCACAACGGGTTGTAATTCAGATTCGTAAAACGTACCTTCCAATCGTTCTTGGTGATCATCCTGGATCTAAAACACATAAGGATAACGATCAGGTACTCGTTTCTCGACCGTGAACAGTTCCGTGGTCCAGTTAGGTAAGTATCCCTTATCAAATGTACGCTTTACTTTACTGATACGTACGCGATCACCTGTATGAAACTTGACTAGGGGCAATGGACGGTTTTTAGAAGGGGTACCATATAAGGTCTCCCAGACTATCTAACACATTGGAAGGATTGACTTCTATGGGACTTCTACCGATACTACGATGATACGATTGATTATAAGCTTGAACAATCTGAGGTAGAACGTCAATATAACGACGTGAACGAGTATGAGTAAAATATCTCCACATGCGAGCTTTTAGGGTCCTTTGAAAGCGTTCTACAATACTAGCTTTTGTTACTGTATTGTCTGTCGTAAAGAAATGAATATTATGAAACGTATGACGAAATTCACGATTCAAAAACTCTTTTCCTTTATCGGATTGTATACGAATAGGACGTCGTCCTTTAGCTTGTTTTAATACTGCTTGAAACCCTCGTACCATTTTCTTTGGCAGATTTATTTTTCAAAGGGATGACCCAAGCATATTTAGATAGAACATCAATGACACATAAGAGAAAACGTATACCCATCATTGTGTGTCTTGATGTTGGATACATCCGCTAAATCTAATTGCCATTGTTTCATCCATATCGGTCACTCTCATTTGGTTACGAGGAAACTTTCTCTTGATAGATTTATGAAGCGTATACGTGTCTTTGTTCTTTCAACCATTGTTTGACTTCATTTAGAGAAATGGGGTACTTTCGACGTTTCACTTCTCGATAGAGAGGTTGTACACCTGCATAACCACACCCGATTAGAAGGATCATAATAGATGGATGCTAATTTGGCATTTTGCGAAGATTTTGAGTTTTGATCCATTCTGGAAGATGAGAACTCTTTTTTAGATTTTTTAATGGTAGACCAGCGCAGCCGTAGGAGTCAATCTTTGCCAATCCTTCACCATTTTCTGACTAAGGGGTGTCTTTGCAGAATCTTTTATGTCAGTAGAAGGAAGAGAAGGCATAGCGTCATAGAACCCTGTGTCATCTTCATCATCATTATCCAGAGGTTTAGGGGTACTCATAGCCTTTGGTTTTACAATAGGTTGATTCATCACTTTGATATAATTAGGTTTACGTATCCAATCACGAGGAACATTCGATTCCACTAATCCTTTTACAAAACTATCAAGTCCCGAGGGTTGATACCCTTTTCTAGGTTGTGTTCGTAAAGCATCAGTTACGAGATCGACCATATTGGTCCCAGGGACGGTCTTTTCTTTGTATTGTATTTGACCGTCTTTTTCCCATGTTAGTACATCAGAATGTTTCTTGAGATGTTTAAATAACAGAGGGACTTTTGGTTTTCATGGAGCAGTGACACTGGATGAAATAGCTGTCATAAGATCTTGATCATCAGAAGACATTTCAGTTTTAACATCATCTTTGACTTCTTTGACTTTTTCTGTTTTCAGAGACCAAGGTCTCTCTTCTACAGGATGACGAGCTTGTTGTAGATACGTACGGTATCGATGAAGTTCCTGACCAAACTTGGCTACCTTAGCTTCAGGAGTCAAATCATCACGATCTACAATCGTATCTAATTCATTACCTAAACGCACCGAAGATGCTACTTCAGGTGTATGAGGCAAGGGGGGGGGGATTTAAACTTCTTTCTCTCCATTGTTTGAGTTCTTCCATGGTCCTCTCGGGAACTAAGATCATTTTTCGTGTGCTCATGGTTATAGAATAGATTTTAAGACAGGAGAAGCTATGGCTCCCTAGTAATGGCGCTAATAAGGGTAAGATAGGTAAACACACCACCCTGTTGATTCGTTAGAATTCGACGTCGTTGAGGGACAGTCAATTGAGGATGAACTAGTTTTTCTTAAGACCCGTTTCTTTGAACCCAAGTGCTGTTTCTGGCGTTTTGTTAAAGGAATCACTCCTTTTATGATGTTATACACTACTTCACAAATGTTCATGATCGTATCATCAGGGGCATACCGTAAGATAATTTTTTTAAACTCAATAGGATACTGCTTTTGTCCTAAGACTTTAATCAAAGTAGCATGAGATTCAAGCCCATGCTTACTTTTTCGTGGTGCCATGATGTCACTACAACTAAGTATTCTATACAAATGACTCAATACATGATCTGAGGTAGTTTTATATAAACCTATATCAACATAGGATGTTGAAGTCGTTTATGATCTTGAAGTTCTTTAATCGTAGTAAAAAGAGCCCGACACCATAAACATTTATAGCTATTCATATATGAAGTAGCCTGTGTCTTAGGCTGACTGGTGATGGGAGATCCAAAGGTAGAAGTAAACGAAGGTAAACGAGTAGACTTTGGAGTAGACGTAACACGTTTGTTCAGCTGAGATGATACATCTTTAGCAGTTAAAGGTTTTGGTAATAAGGGAAATAACAAACACTGCTTGGGAGTATTAGTAGGAGTAGACTTCTTAGGTACATTCAGTGACTGTAGGCCAGCTTTAGTCTTAGTAATAGAAGGTTGTTTCCGTTGTGTAATTTTGATATCAGGTCTACCAGGAAGACGTATAGGTTGTCCAAAGATAGATGTTGCAGTAGCAGAAGTTCCTGCTACAGGACGTGTTGGTTACAGGTGGAGACGGTATTCGTGTAGGAGTAGCCTGATTCATTGTATTAGCTTCACGAATCTGTTTCAGATTTAGTTTTAGAACCAATGGTGGGTTCTTCTTCATAGGACTCTTCTTCTTCTTAGGACTCTTCTTCTTTTTAGGGCTCTGCTTTCTCTGCTGAGGAAGAGGGGGTGTTTTTTTCTTTTTAGGTGCAGTGTTCTTCTTGAGACGACTAGCCCACTGTAACAGGGATCGAATGATTACCCCACCTAAGAACCCTGCCCCTCCTCGTTTTAAGATAGCAGTTTTCTTAGCTTCTTCATCAGCTTTTTGGGTCAGCAATGATTTTTAAATCATCAGCATTTCTCTGTATTAAGGTTGCTGTAGGTTTAGTCACTGGAATGGTACCAGACAGAAGATTTTTAGCCCCCCATACCAAACCATTTCAATAAAGCGTCTCTACCTAATTCTAACAGTTCTTGACGTCTGACGGGATCTTTCTCCAATTGTAATTTTCTTAGAGTAGTCACCAGTTTACTGGTGGCTTTAGGTAAAGGATTCATGATTCTACGTTAACAGGAATACGAGAAATGACACCCTAGAGAAAGTGACTGTCTACTTATAAGGGGTATACAACACTATTCCTCCCGTAAACCAAGGATGAAACAGATCTGATCTTAATCTTAGATTATCAGGGGTAGACGATGTGAGATCAATCAAGAGATAACCATGAGGACGATTTGTAGCATCGTGATAAGCATGGTTTAAACCTGGTAGGTCTAATTGACGTGATAAGCTGGTCACTTGAGATCTATGTCTAGGATTCTTAAACAGGACGAGATAATGAGCATTCAAACTTATGGTACGATATTGTTTAGCACGATCAAACAAGTTTTGAGTGATGTAGATCACACTTGTGTTTCGATGATGAGCTTTACGTGTAAACCATTCTACGATAGAATCGAGAGCTTTACTGCCCATCATATCATCAAAGACAAGTAGGTGACGACGAGTTTGGATCAGAAACTAAGACTTCGTCATCCTCAGGTATATTTTGAACGAAGTGAACTTGATGTTCCCGTTGTAAGATTTCATAAGCAGGTTGCCATTCACGATAACACTATACAATTTTGTCGGGAGGGGAATGAATCCATTGATCCTTCCATTCTATCAACTGTTTTACAAATACAGTTTTTCCTGATTTGGTAGGTCCCGCCACAACCATGGTAAATTCATGCTTTAATTGTATCGTATCGGGAGATATGGACTGATAGTAAGCTATTTTAATACTAGTAATGAAACTGAGAGATGTAGTACTATATACATGGTCACTTCAGTCATGTATGTATTATATACATAGTCACTTGAGTAGTGTATGCATAAAACATCTAAGGTATAAGACAAAAACGTTCCGAGTAGTAGTAGTAGGAGTCATGAAACAACTCATACTCCGAATACACCTCTGACGTCATTGATTGCGTGTGCGTTCATAGTCTCTATATAAACCAGACATTTGGTGTGACTCGGTATCAGTTCATCATTATCATGGACAGGATTGAAGATATCCCTAGTGAAAGTGATTTCGTCAGAGGTATTCATCGGTGTTCGTCGCCGATGAGAAAAGTAACGATAGTGCGGCCTACTCCCCGTCGGCCAGCGTTTCTAGCACGTCCGCCGCCACCACCACCTTGCAGCTCTAGGGTACCACCCCCTAGACCTCCTCCACCCAGGGCTGTACCATCAGCGCCTCCGCTGCCTGAGCTGCAGTATACCATGGCTCAGGCAGATTTGAGGTTACTGAGGCTGCAGGAGCAAGAAATTAGACGCCTGATCAAGGAAAAAGAAGCCGAAGTCAGTCAGTTGCGACGTCTGATGGACGGGGAATAGGGTTTTAACAACCCAAAAACAAACCGGCCCTTTTCAGGGCCACCTAACTTACACGAAAAGAAAACCTTAACTGAAACTATGCAGTTTTTGTGTTGTGTTATACTATAGTGGTAAGCCTAACCTATAGTAAGTAAGTTATTTCTTTTACTTGATTGATCAAATTTTATGAGACAGAAATTCAAAACGAGTCAATTCTAAAAATAGTAACATTAAAAACTTGAGAATAAGTTCAGTTAGACTACTGAGAGCTCATTTGGCAGCCGAAGCTCGAAGAGTCAACATCGTCAGAAAAATTGGGTGAGTGTTTAATTTTTTATTTTATATACAGTAGTACAAGAAATAATATAAAATAATACAGATACTATTTTCACTATCTGAACTTTGATACTTGTTGAATCGACGTAAGTGAACAACTTCATACTTCGCAACTTTGTCACTTGTGTCACTTTGTCACTTGTGCTACTTGTGTCACTTTGAAACTTTGAAACATGAGAACGGTACACACTTGATCACTTTGACAAACTTTGAAACATGAGAACGGTACACACTTGATCACTTTTGCAAACTTTGAGTACGTTACACACTTTCATGTTCTATAGTTTTCCCTCCTGTCGTGAGATTAGTCAGTCCCTGAAAAATCAGATATCCCATGATTCTATAGCCAAGATGGTTACCCTTCCTAACCTTCCTGTTTCGCTACCCACCCGCCCCTCTGGTTTAATGCATACAGCCCATAAAGAGTCATCACACCTTTTGTTCCACCCAATAGTCTATACAGAGTAATCGCCCTTTGTTTCATGTATACAGTCTATACAGAGTGATCTCCCTTTGCCCCATCTCTACAGTCTATACAGAGTAATCTCCCTTTGTTTCACCTATAAAGTCTATACAGAGTAATCTCCCTTTGTTTCACCTACACAGGCTATACAGAGTGATGTGTCACCTATAGAGTCTATACAGAGTAATCTCCCTTTGTACATACTCTACAAGTCTTAGTACAAGCTTGAGTCGAGCTCGACCTACTCGCGCATGCGCATTTGATGATACACAACTCTAAACGACGGTGGCGCCACCGACTACTAGTTTCACCGACGGTGGCGCCACCAACTACTAGTTTCACAAACCTGGAAAAACCCTATGTTTCGGTTCTAAAAATAGATTCACTCTCAGCTCAAAACTGGAAAAACCCAAAGTTTCGGTTCTTAAAATAGATTCACTCTCAGCTCAAAACTGAAAAAACCCAACTTCTCTCTCTTACCGTTGACTTCTCGTGAACTCACGTGACCTCGCGTGACCCCAACCTCTTGTAACGAAGGCTCTCATTGGCTCCTTAGCCAAGATGGCAGCCCACACAACCTTCCACTTCCGGTCAAAGACACGCCTCCGAGCTCAACGATTGGCTCTTTCTCCTTATTGCCATGACAACATGACCTAACTTCCGGTATGACCTCATTTCCGGTATGACGCACATCTGGTATGACGTCACAGGCGGCTCTCCGGTGCGCCATTTGAATTGACCAATCAGAAGCCAGCATTCTGATGACGTCATCAAAAACCGTTAAAAAGCGCCCCCTAGCGGCAAAATTTTAAATGGCGCACCGGAGAGCTGCCTATAACTACTTGTATATTTTGACAAATGGCCCTTGATATGTTAGTCATATTAAGCTGGGCACGTCGATAATGTTTGCTATGTGTGTATTTTGTTGAACTGATTGCTATTCCTATACACATGTTACGTATTCTGTACATTTTGACATGGCCATTGATATGTATGTCATATTAAGCTGGCTAATGTTTTGTATTTACGCATTTGCATTTTGTTGAGCTGACTGTTATTTCTTAATACATGTTATGTATACTGTATAGTACTGCATATGTGTGTAATATTAAACTGGCGGGGTCAGTTGTTTTAAATAATTCGTTTATTATTTGATTTAAAGAAATATTGTTTGTCATAACGTTTTTAAGATATATTTAAAATGGAGTAGAACTTGAGTTTCAGGTGACCCGTGTCTCAATCATTTATCGAGTCAACTGCAGGACTTTTGTTGAAGATTGAAAGCCAAAAGCACAAAGGACAAGTATCAAAGAGCTTTTACGAAATTTTGTGAGTAGTGTTTATCACATAATATAACATCTTCCCTGCTTCATATTTTAATGTCTCTTTTTAATGTTTTTAATTCATTTCAAAAATAAGCATATTTCTGTAGCGAAAATAAACAAAGTATTTTATGCTATCAGTTGGTGTCACAAGTTGGCAAGTTTGAATGACACTTGTGTTTCCTCTTTATGTAAATCTGTCAAAGAACAGATTTGATTGCATGTGTCTTCTTAATTATGCAGGTTTCTTAAAATTCTCTGAATTAGTTAATATTCGCAGAAATGAAACTCTATTTCTTATTCTCATATGTCAATTTTCATCGAGAAGAGCAAAACAGATCGTTATAGAGAAGATTCGCATGTTTATATATCTAAACCGAACTTAAATACTTGCCCTGTGTCTATGTTACAGCGTTATTTACAGTTAGAAAATGTGAAATCTGAATCTTCAGAATTTATATATTCAGATCTTTAGTTTTTTGCAAAAGTTTAAATTCTTATCACTTAAGTGGAATTTTATCTCTTTCTTACACACGATCAAGGGAAATTCTCCTGAAAGCTCTTGAGGAGCTTGGTTTAGACAAAAATACTTTTGATTTGCAAGGTGGTGCGACGGCTGCGTGTTTGCATGGTGTTAATGATAGAATTTTCAAACAATACGGGTGGTACCGCGGTGGACTTCCGGTTTAGGCCAACGTGGCTATGTGAAGGAAAGTATATGTTTACTCAAAATATTGGCATTTGATTTTTTTTCTGCCTCTACTTTCTTTGTTTTTCGAAGTCTGTTGCATTCGCACGAGTTATGTGCTGAGTTTATTTGATAAATAATTTATGTTCGGTTGAGACTGGCGAATTATAACATAAATGTTTTTAGAATAGTTGCGTCTACACAGATATATGGTTTTTTTTACAGTAAACACGTGCCATGTTGAATATAGTGTTGTTTATCGCATGCCGATTGGTTATTGACTGTTAATTAAGGGTAGTGGCGTTAAAAGCATGACAATTGTGACCAGGTATGTTACTTGAGTTTTCGTAACGAATATAAGGTAATGTTTACATACCGACTGCAACTCCCGTCATTGCAAGTATATAGAGCGATGTATTGCATAGGTCAGTATTATTGTCACGTGACCCGAGTGTTAACCGATTTACTTTTTGGCTTAGTATTGCATGAACAAATTAATAAAGAATAGAATATCACATATTTATTTCTTATTGATTTAATCTTAAAAGCCATACATTACCACAAAACACAGAAAGAAATCGGAAACGCAAGACTACATCTGTAGCACACTGTACAGCTTAAAGGCCCATATCGCGATATATCTATGTCATGTTATAACCAGAACCTAAAACCACAGAAACGAAAGTTCGCTTCGTAGTTATAATTGTAACTCGTCTGTTGAACTGTAAAAAGAGATTTAGGCCTAGTGCAACTGATATTACTGTCAGAATATAAAAAGTCAAAGATACCAAGTTAAAATCATTGGGATGTCCAAGATAAAGGTACACATCTGGTAAAAAATAGACAAACACGGACCTCTTGAAATTAAGAGGTGGGATCAGGTGCCATGGAGACGTAAGCATCCCCTGTCGAACGGTCACACCCGCCGTGTGAAATCAGGTCGTGTGAAATACGTAAGTTGCGTACGATCAGTCATCATGGTTCCCGGCTGATTGAAAAAAAAAAACAAATATAATGGGTCCTTTCAGTTGTCATGAACGAATATAAGCTGTTTCCCTTCTCGTAAGTTACACTTTAACTTTCTATTGTAAAACCCATTAATTATATATCCGAATTCAAACGCAAATTCTTTGTAAATACATTATACAGCATACTCTTGGGAACGGCCATTTCCATTGTCAATTCTCTTCTGACACATTAACCGTCTTGCACCAAGCAGTCGAATATTTTAAAATAACCTGAAAATAAGTCATTTCCATATCACTAGTTTCTTTCAAAATGAAATGAAAATAAGAAAATAAACCTTAATTCCATTTACTATTTCCGGGCAGAAAAAGGGAACTACTTCTCGTGTCACACAGCTGTTTAGCTGTTACGTCATATGAACAATTCCCACCGCAAAGCCGATTGTATAAAATTAATTTCGTAGCCCGCTGACTTCAGATTCACAGAAAGTTATAATATATATAAAATATAAGGATCGTTTTTCATTTTTTGAAATGCATGGATTATATATGTATTGTATCATCGAAAAAAATCAATGTGCAGCACTTCGAGTTAACAAAATTGGAGGAGAGTCCCCGTTTACAACGCAAGTAAAGTGGCAAACCTTCCCACAAATCTGCTTAGTTTCAATTGAGATTCGAAATCGTGCTGACTAGAGGTAAGAGGTTGCATGGTTTAATGCGCGATGCTCTATTAATTGTAGAAATGGAAATCTGAGTTTTTTATCATGTCTATAACTTACTCACCCATGACCCCAATCTCAATGTGCTGTATGACTATTTTTCTCTCACGTTGAGATAGTTACAAATGTTGTTGTTTTGTTTTTAATTTATTAAAATATTTTATTATTATGCATTCTACTTTCTATTTTAATTGCATGTATATCACTACACCAAGGGAATGGCAAA
The DNA here is from genome assembly GCA_030159075.1 of Atrina japonica. Lineage (NCBI taxonomy): Eukaryota > Metazoa > Mollusca > Bivalvia > Pterioida > Pinnidae > Atrina > Atrina japonica. Next base: position 559,610 of record BROG01000373.1, read on the forward strand.
AATAAATATACTTGATTACCCTTTGAAATATCTAACAGTCTTGACTGGATATTTTATGATGAATTTATGAGTATATTTGGCCTTGACTGTATCAGAGAATGTGCAAAATTTAGCAAAACAAAACCATTCTAGTGGTTAATTCTGGTGCAATATTGTTTAAATGATTTAATTTTCTCCTACTTGAGACCGATTTGTTCACGAATTTAGATGTCGGGGAAAATGATATCTCACTCATTCCGAAAGTGCTGTAACTATTTTTAAACATATGTTTGTCGTCTGTTTGTATACTGTTTCAACGTGAGAAACAAACAGTCAGGCAGCACTTTAACGGAAGAATGGCGAAATCCCAATCCTCATGCTTTTATTTGTCCATGAGAAATGTAGGTATGTACCTGTTTTATTATATAAATATAACATTCCTAAGAGGGTGGTAGTGGAAATTGTCACCCCGAGGAAATACATTGTCAACCGAGGCGAAGCCTCGGTTGACAATGATTTTCAAGGAGTAACAATTTCCACTACCACCCTCTCAGGAATGTTATATATATTATATTATACAGATCCACTGTATTGAATCAAATATTATCCATTGAATTACTTAAAACACAAAATAAACTGTAACAGTAAGCCTAGTATTTTTATACTTTATTCATGTAAAAATCAACACGTGATATACGTAAGTTCATCACGTTCGTAATACAAACTGCCTTCGATACCCAAACCGTTCTTTGCGTCGGCTTTTGAATCTTAAGCCTCAAGCGAATATGTCTGTTTGGCTGACTTCAGCAAATATATTTGATAATGATATATCAATTCTGTCAAATCATTTAATTTCGGTTGTTGTTTCTTTCGGTTCCAGTTGTATGTTACACAACTCATATACACCTAATTACGACATAGGAAAAACAAACGAATAGTACGCGCATCCATTTCTGCGCATGTGATATTTTTATTGACTATCACCCTGCTGAATATCACCCTGGAACGACCGAGACAGTGGAAAATACTCAACCCTTATTGTCCAATGAAATAGCTAGAATTTATGAAGAGGTATAATATTGATGTTTAACGTCATTGTCAATCATTTCCATCCACATGGTAGCGACCAGTTTACAAAGATGGAGGAGAGTACTCGGTCACAATGTATGACGGACGCGGCTACCACCTTTACGCAAGTAAACTGACAAACCTTCCCTCAAATCAGCTTAGTTTCAATTGGGACTCGAAATCGTGCTGACTAGAGGTTAGAGACTGCTTGGGTTAATGCGTAATGCTCTATCCATCATAGAAATGGAAATGGAAAGTTTTTTTATCATGACCCGTAACTCAATGTGCTGTTTGACTGTTTTTCTCTCACGTTGAAAAAGTTACAAATGTTGTTTTGTTTTTTAATTTATTAAAATATTTTGTTATTATGCATTAAGGAAATGCCAAAAGTAGATATACTTGTCCTTTGAAATTAATCACACTTGATATCTGACAGTAATATTCTTTTTTATTTTTATTGGATGAATTTATGAATATATTTGACCTTGACTAAGTTAAAGAATGTCTGGTACAAACGTTTGCAAAACAAAACCATTCTAATGGATAATTCCAATTCAATATTATGATTTAATTTTCTCTTGACCATAGACCGATTTGTCCACAAATTTAGAAGTCGGGGAAAGTTCTGGAAGTGCCGTAACATTTTTGTAAACATATGTTTGTCGTCTGCTTGGAATACTGTTTCAAGATGAGAGAAAACAGTCAAACAACATTTTAAGGGATCGATGACGAAGTCTCAATCCTCGTGCACAAAATTTTATTTTTCATCACTCAGCAAGCCTTGTCATGAAAAGTAAAAATTTGTACACTCGGGTTGAAGTTTCGCCATCCCTCCCTCTAATTTTAGGTTTAGATTAATCTCATGTTTCCAAAACACATGGCAAAGAAATTAGCATAATAGTTTATCAGTTTTGACATGAATTAATTACAAACTGGAACCCGGAATCCATAAAGCATTATCATTATTATAAGTATTTATGTAAATTTTCAATTTTGCAGTTTTGTCGAAAGCATCTATTAACACACAGGTTAATTTTAGATAAACCTACCGACCTTCCTGTCACGGAATTAATTAAGAGACCACAAAAATGCTGTCTGTCTGACAAAAACACCAGATACGTGGCCATCATAATCTTGATGACATGTCACTTCATCGCACAGAGAACAAGTATCATAATGATAATAAATATAACACGGATATATAAATAAATTTATGTACTAAAATTAAATTTATACAAACTCATACCTATCAATCATTCGGTCCTTTTAACTATTAATCTATTTCTCTATCTGCCTGTCTATCTCTATCGATCTATATCTGTCCGGATGTCTCTTCGACATTCTTTTATCTTTCTACATATCTAGATTCCAGGCTCTCTCTCTCTCTCTCTCTCTCTCTCTCTCTCTCTCTGTCTCTCTCTCTCTCTCTCTCTCTCTCTCTCTCTCTCTCTCTCTCTCTCTCTCTCTCTCTCTCTCTCTCTCTCTCTCTCTCTGTCTCTGTCTCTGTCTCTCTCTCTGTCTCTCTCTCTCTCTCTAACATGTTTATTAAAATGAGTGAAGCAGGAGAATACATATTGAATACGTGTGCGTAGAACGATTGCTAAATATGTATTCTCCTGCTTACTCGATGTAAGAAATATGTTATTCAAAAACAATTGTCAAATATTTTATTTATTACATTGTCCTGTTACCAGACGTTTTGTAGCTAGGCCGAGATAGAATCCATAGTATTCGAGTCATGAAATGTAAACAAACCATTTCACATGTCGGTTGAAATCTATCACTCCGATACTAAGAAAATAGTGCATTGAAATGGGGGAAATATAGGCTAAAAAGTTTAAAACATCAGACAAACAAACATTTATTACAAATAACAAATTATTTTAATACACGTGTATTTCATTTTTCGTCTTTTTCAAAAATTACGAAAAAAATACAGGGCATTAATATACACAAACTTGAACAACAGCGAAGCGAAGTGGGAATCACATGTCAATCATATGTTAAAAGCCTCATGACTCGTACTTGATGTGTGCGAAGATGTACTGATGTGATGTTTTGTTTTTATGATAAAGTAAATTTAAAGTTGACCGGTGCGTTGAAAGTACAGTGACCTGAGAACAAGCCCCTGATAAGGCTTCTCCAAATGTAACCGTTTGGTTTAATGTTTCACTGCAATTTGATTGGCTGAAAATGGAATATAACATTTTCCATTTACTTTTCATTGAGTTGCATGTCAAATCAGTTTAAAAATCAATGAAAAATAAAGCTCATATTTAATAGATAAATTTGATAAAAATGTAATAAATACATATGTGTGTGTGTGTGTGACTGTTTTATTTGTTTTTTGTATGTATCTTGCTACATGATTACTCATTTCTTTTTATCTCTATCTACATATTTACATGATTACTCATTCCTTTTTATTTCTATCTATCTACATATCTACATGATTACTCATTCCTTTTTATTTCTTTCTTTCTTTTTTCTGTCTATCTATATATCTATCTATCTATCTATCTATCTATCTATTTATCTATCTATCTATCTATCTATCTATCTATCTATCTATCTATCTATGATTGTGCCCCTTTATTGGCCGAAATGTTCCGTTATTCATACGAAGCAGACTTCATTCAGAAACTGCTAAATCAAAAGAAGAAAAAGTTAGGTCTCCTTTAATTTGACATTTAGATATATCGACGACGTTTTGTCAATTAATAATGACAATTTTCATACATATGTCAATGCTATCTCATAACTAGAAATTAAAGATACAACAGAATAAAGCACACGCGCTTCATACTTAGACATTTCACTTAATATAAACAGACGGGAAATTAACAACTAAGCTATACGACAAACGCGACGATTTCGGCTTTCACATCGTAAATGCCCCACGTTTAAGTAGTAATATCCCTCATTCACCCGCATATGGAGTTTATATTTCACAAATGATCCGATATGCCAGGGCGTGTACAACATATGAAGATTTCATATACAGAGGTAAACTACTCACTGACAAATTATTGACACAGGGATATCGAAAACCGCGTTTAATGTCAATGTTCCGCAAATTTTACGGTCGATATAATAGTCTTGTTTGCGATTACTCTGTTTCACTAAGTGAAATGTTGAGTTGCCTTTTCGTTGGCGGTTGTTGAGACGTCTGTTCCAATTGTGACGAGGATACACTCCTCACGTATTTCATTGGACTTGACTGTGGACTCACGGCGGGTGCGACCGGTCGACAGGGGATGCTTACTCCTCCGTGGCACCTGATCCCAACTCTTGGTTTCCAGAGGTCCGTGTTTGTCCATTTTTATCGGATTTGTATCTATGTCCGGGACATTCTATTGATTTATACTTTGGTATCTGAGATTATTTATTTTTATTCTATCTATATCTATCTATGTATCTATCTATCTATCTATCTATCTATAAATTTATCTATCTTACTGTCATTTTCATACATATGTCAATGCAGTATATCCGACGAACTATAAAGTAAAGACAAACAGAATCAAACAAGCATTTTACTTACTATAGAAACATGGGTAATTAACAATCAGGCTATACGACAAACATAACTATTTCGCCTTTCCCATGGTAATTATTCCATAATGAGGTAGTAATATCCCACAATCACCTACATAAAGTGTTCATATTTAACAAATGATCGGATATGCCAAGGCGTGTTCAGCATATGAACATTTCATATACCGAGGTAAACTAGTAACTGGGAAATTCAATATGTTCAATAGAGGTTATTGGGACATCTGTACGAGGATTAATTCCTCACTTATTTCATTTGTATACGAAATCTAACCTGACCCATTTCTTGATTTCCAGAGGTCTGTGTTCGTCCAGTGTTCATCAGATTTGTATATTATGTCCTGGACATCCTAAAGATTTATACTTTGGTATCTGAGATTTTTTATATTCTTTTCCTTCATTAAAGATAAGTACCTATACTAAAATATTTGAATTGTATGTATCATACCTCCTAAGTTGTACATGTATATTGATAGTTTTCACACCATTTTTTACGTTTTCAACATATACTAAACAATATGCTAAAAGAAGCATGTCTACCTTAATAAATCTTTAAAGTTTAGTTTTCGATTATTGACATGTGTATTAATGAATTACATTTATTTGGCAGTGTGTGTATATGTATTTGTGATGTTTTTAAGTTTACTGGTAGCCTGGACTTTTTAGGGTATGTGTTTATAGGCGTTTCAATGAAAAGTAACTCAATAAATACCTCTCTGCTGATTGGGCTAAAATGAGTTAGATGACTTTTATATCCTGATTTTAGTAATTCAAAATGCAAAATACGTATAATTTATTTACGGTTTACTTAATACTGATTCTGAAATTGGAAAACAAGACGTTTCGGAGGATACCCGGTTAACTGATTACTTGTTTATAACGGTAACACACACACACACATGTTACGGGGTAGCAAATTTTCTTAAAATGTTCACCTCCAAAACAATTGAAATAAGTTCAGTTCTCAGATATATACAAAATTTTATTTCCTATTGTATAGCGTATTTGTCCACCAAGACAACAGCCTATAAATATTAAAATAAATAAACTTATAAAAATATAACTTATAACTCTCATACAATTTAGAATTAGAAAATTGAAATTTAGATTTCTTTGACAGAAATTATAAATTCGAATACAATTTATATAACAGCGCAAGAATTAATAATTACGCTTTATTATAAATTAACGAAACAAACTTACCACTAGGTTATTAATTGAATGGTATGTAAATACTTTTCAATTACAGTAGTTGTCGATTCCTTATCGTTACATTGTACTCTTCACTGATATAAATCAAGTGTCAGAATGACTTATAGGAAAATGGGATATTTGGAACTTCAACTCACATAAAACCGGTTTCACACTTGTTTATTTCCATATTTGGAAATAAATTCACTTTCGCCCAATGAAATATTTAGATGTAGAAAAAAAGACACTACGAAACGCTGACCAACACTGAAGACAAACTCAAGTGACATAGACAGTGATTGGTATTTACGATACATAGACGAACCAGTGACACACGTACTACTCATGCGTAATGAAAAATCGGCTGGCTATTTACCTGGGTTGATAAAAATATTATCGACTTTTTATTTCAGGTAATTTATAAAAGAGGCTAATTTTTCAGGAACAGAAAGTTGTATTTATGCTCTATTTAAGAAAATAAAACCTCTGTGACATTCTCCTCTGGTAAAAGAAAATGTGTTCTCACATTTATCATAAATTAACTCAAATACATTTTACTAATTTAATTTTTTTAAAACTTTCTCAACATATTCATTCTTCAATATTTGAAAAACAACAGAGTAGATGTAAATCGTACCTTATATAACTAGCTGATTTTTTTTCATTACTAATTATAAAATATTAGTAGATTCTAGAATATTAAAAAAAATTCAGATACCAAAGTATAAAATCAATTGACGGATACAAATCCAATAAAAATGACAAACACATCTAAACAAGAGGCGGATTTTCGAGTAAGCATCCCCTATGTCACCGTGATAATCAAGTCCAATGTCAGTGAGTGTCATCGTCACAATTGAAACAGACGTCTGCAACTCAACATTTACTTAGGACAGAGTTCGCAAAACATTACTATATACCGACCGTAAAATTTGTGAACGTTGACATTAAACGCGGTTTTCGATATCCCTATGTCAATAATTTGGTGAGTAGTTTATCTGTATATGGAATTTTCATATGTTGTGCCCTGGAAATATAAACTCCTATGCGGGTGACTGAGGGATATTACTCCTTAAATGTGGAAAAATTTACGATGGGAAAGCCGAAATCGTCGCGTTTGTCGTATAGCTTAGTTTCTAATTTCCCGTCTGTGTTTATATTAAGTGAAATGTCTAAGTATGAAGCGTGTGTGATTGATTCTGTTGTATCTTTATTTTGTAGTTCGCTGGGATATATCACATTGACTTGTGTATAAAATTTGTCATTATTAATTGACAAAACGTCGTCGATATATCTAAATATCAAATTAAAGGACACCGCTAACCTTTTTTTTTTTTTTGATTCAGCAGTTTCTGAATGAAGTCTGCTTCGTATGAATAAAGGAACAGGTCGGCCAATAAAGGAGCACAATTGGTTCCCATAGGAATGCCGACAGTTTGTTGAAAAACCACGTCTCCGAACATTACAAATACATTGTCTATTAGAAATTCCAGCATGTTTTTATATCAACTTCAGTGTGTTTATGTGTAGAATCGTATGTATATATATATATATATATATATATATATATATATATATATATATATATTAACTATATATATATATATATATATATATATATATGTGTGGGGAAGTGAATGTTTAATTACGTTTAAATATCTGTATTGTATTGATTATTGATTGTATAGGATTTAATCATTAGATCAATTATCTTTGTCGATGGTCAGTCCAATGCCCTAGAGCAAAATTTTAGTTATACTGCGCATATGGATTGAGTTGTTGAATACTTTCTTTGTAAATTTCTTTCTCATTGGTTTATATCTTCATGATATTAACAAATGATATCCTTTCCCTCCTTTTTATTTTGTGAATAAATACCTTGCTTGAATATATGCAATTTATATCGGCGACAAGATTAGCAGAACGAGTTACTGGTCTTGGTTTGCACTGCTTAAGATTAACCATGTGTGTGTATGTGGAGATTTTAAATAAAATCTAGAAACAGAACCTACGTGTAATGACTTCCACTTTGTTGTTACATATATATATATATATATATATATATATATATATATATATATATATATATATATATATATATAATTGGTAATAACAAATTTCTATGTAAGGTATTAATAGGACCTACCCCATTTTCCTTCTGTACTTTGTACACAGGTAAATCTACATGGGGGATCTCAATCACCCTATAAGGACCTTTTTCTCATTTATCAGCTAGCTTGTTTTCCCACGAACAGTAACATTTCTCACAAGGCCACGGTCATCAACCTCTAATTTAGAATCTCTAACTTTACGACTTAAACCGTATGCATCTGCGTTTGACCGACCACTTCAATATTTCAATGTGAGTTTATAATCAGATATAGAGGCTAGCCAACGATGACTCATAGCATCTACTTTAGCTGTAGTTGTCACATAGGTCAAAGGATTGTTGTCAGTCCGTACTTCAAATGTATTGCCATAAAGGTAGTCGTGAAATTTATCAGTCAGTGCCCATTTTAAACAAAGAAACTCAAATTATGAGCTGGATAATTCTTTTCACTAGGACGTAGACCTCTATTGGCATAGGCTATGACCTTTTCCAGACCCCCTTGTTCCTGATAAAGTACTGCCCCATTACCTTCAACTGAGGTATCAGTTGTTACTATAAAAGGTTTCGAAAAATAAGCATAGGCCAAATTCTATTTTTTTGTTTTTGTTTGGAAGTTAAACATCTTTAACTGTGATTTTTAAATCACTTGTGAAGTATAGAAATCTACAAACTCCAATGCTTCACCCGTACCATGGTTTGTGGGGTACTACTGTCCACATTATGTCTCTCAATTTGGAGGTAAGACACACACACACACACACACACACACACACACACACACTATCTGCGTAAATAAACCATACATAAAGAACACATACAGAAATAACAAGGCACCTACAAACTTACCAGGGTTTGGTGAGTTTATAGGTGCCTTGTCTGTGATATATACATATATATATATATATATATATATATATATATATATATATATATATATATATATATATATATATATATATATATATATATATCGTCTGTAAACTGATACCGTCGTTAGTGTCAGTTAAATGTTTTATTCTGAAACATGAGAGATGAGGCATTTTAATTGTCCTTTTGTAGTACTTTCCTCGAAAATGTCATTAAACTTTTCAGGGAATTATAATTGTTTTTGGAAATGACAAATATAGAAATATGCAATCATAAATTCCTTCACATGAGTGGCAATTACATAATGGAATGTGGAGAAAAGACTCCCAACAGTACAAACAACGTTACAACAAAAACAATAACATATATTAATACATTTTTGTAATAGATTCCATAAATCTCGAAATGCGCAATATATTAACGTTTAAACGCCGTGCAAAGATTGAAGGCGTTTCAGGGTTTAAATTCGCAACAACGGATTCAATCGCAATACATGAATAGAGTATATAGGAAAAACATTCTGCATTTCATCTTAAATTGTGTGAAAGAACACAACTGAGATTTGCAATATCATATATCTTTTTCCCCATTTACTACAAAAAAAACAACAACAACAAACAAACAACAAGGAAAAAGAACCGTATTCACTACGTCTTGAATTTGCCCTATATCAATATCAAAAATCGACGTATTAATTTTCAGGACGTCCATGATATGTATTTACAAATCTGGTATAAATTGGACAAACACGGACTTCTGGAAATCAAGAGGTAGGATCAGTATTTTTGGTTGTTAATTCTTGTCCCATTCAAGAATCTTTCACTCATACGGAGACGTCACCCACTGCCGGTGAAGGACTTCAATTTTTGGCCTATGCTTGGCACTTACGGCAATTGAGTAGTGGGGGTTCTTTAACGTGACAACACCTACTGTGACACGGGACCTCGGTTTTTTACTGTCTCATCCGAAGGACAGGAAACCAACCTGCCGACGACTGGACTCGAACTCACGACCTCACGATCAAGGGTCAAGTGCGCTAAGGACTGAGACACGTCGGCTCGGTAGGATCAGGTGCCATGGAGGAGTAAATATTCCCATTTGACCGGTCATACCCGCCTTGAGCCCACAGTCAAATCTCAACATTTCATTTAGTGAAACAGAATAATCGTAAGAAAAGACTATTATACCGACTATAAAATTTGCAGACCGTTGAGATCATACGAGGTTTTTGATATCTTTGTATCAAGAATTTGTCAGCGAGTAGTTTACCTCTGTTTATAAAATGATCATATGTTGAATATGTCTGCCATATTGGATCATTCGTTATATTTGAACACCATATGCAGGTGATCGTGGGATATTATTACTTTGATGTGGAAATTTTACGATCGAAAATCCGGAATCGTTGCTTTTGTCGTATACCATAGTTGTCAATTTCCCGTCTGTGCCTACATAATATCATCGATGATATGCGTATCTTGCTTGAATTACTTAGCTTGAAAATTTCGCGTCCATTGTAAATTCACCCTTTCGTCTAAACGGCAAGGAAAATAGCCAGGTATACATTATTTTGCCAAATCAAAGTTATCCTACATAGCAAATGTAATACCGATAAACACGTGATTGAAAGACATTTATCATCCTGAAATAACGTTAGAGACATGTTGTTGAATAAGGTACTCTAATGATAAGGTTAGAAGACGGAATGGAATCGAACTATGCCTATGTTAGCTATAATAGTGATGCGATGCTAGCGTCAAGTTCTGTAATACTAAGTATAAAGAAGAAGTACCAATGCATATTCCAAATTCCAAGTCCAATAGAATAAGACAAATTAGATATTACAATGGTCTCTACACGGAGAACAATTATGTATCATAAACGGGATGGGATCAGGTGCCCGGAATGATTCAGCATCCCCTGTTAACATGTTTCCCCTTCGTAAATGTTCCATTAAACGTCCGGTGAAATAGGCCATTAGTCAGCTCTGGATCTGATTGGCGAAAGGGAACGTTGCATATAGTCATGCTCCTGAAAACTATCTAACAATCGTGAGGTGGGGAGGCTTCATGTAATTTAACAAAGAAAAAACAGATTAATAATCCGAGAGGGCAACAGAAGAAATGGTTGCTGTGATAATGTAATACTAAGAATAGTTACGATTGATATCATAAACTAGAATTCAGAAATATGAACATAATATCATAAGACGCAGAGGAAGAAAATGTCAAGGACAAACAAATTTTATTACAATTTAGTGGTCCAATCGTAAAAGCAGAGTACAGTGGAATTACGGAATTAGATTAAACAATTTTGTTTGTTTGACACAGCGACTTATTTGATAAATGTTGTTTTAGATTAACAAAACTTCCCTTTAATTTACCTTTCTAGTACAGGATGTACATACGATTTTTATAACATGACTGTAATGATCGTGTCAAGTTGAAAGTTAAATGTTAATGTACCTTAATTCAAAAAACGCATGTCATATGTATGAAAACTACCTTCTTGTTACAAATTGCCACTACAGCTATGGAAGATTCATATGGATCTTGCAAGAACCTTTGAGCTTTAATGCATTGGTTTATTTTTATAGTGTTATATGATACTTATTACGTGATTAGAGCATCGCGCTTTGAACCGCGACGTTATTTTCTTCTGGTCAGCACAGATTCGAGTCCAGCTAGATCTAAAGCGCTGTTTTTGTGAAAAGGTTTGCCAGTTTACTTGCAGAGGATCAGTGGTCTCTCCACTATATAGAGTTGGCTGCCATTATGTAACTGAAAGATTGTTGAGTGTGGCGTTCAACACTATTTATTATTATTATCATTTTTAATTCAAACACACATATACATACAAGTTGATATTATATATATTGTATTTTAACACATAAAACATGTATATATGCATGACACGTCAAAATTGCATTAATGAGTTATATCAAGTTTTTCAGTTTACGTTTTTCTCCAGTTACACCTATTTTTTTCCCGAGAAAATCTTAGCTTAATTGTAAACAACTAGGTTTTACTGCAGCACAATCAAATTAATAAGTAGTGATGTGATTTTGGCGCAGATAAACTCAGTCTTCCAATATTAAACCGAGTTTCTCTCCAGTTAATATGGGTTTCGATGAAAAGGATTAACTCGAGAACATTTAATGTTAACTCGCACCCACATTTACTAAACAATATATTTAACCAAGAAAAACTAGGTTTAATTCGAGGAAAGATTATCTCGAGGAAAACTAGGTTTATTTCATTGTCGTGTCGTATCTGTTAAACCTAGTTCCTCAGCAACCCTCATTAAACAGGCTTCGAACGGAAGTTTCTGAATTAAAATATAAAAACTCAACCTATGTCATTCAATTTCACGTTTAAATGTATCTACGACCCGACGTTTTGTCAGTTAATAGAAACAATTTTTATACGTATTTGCGCGATATATCCCATAATTAAAACACCACAGAGTCGCTTCGTGTTGGACACGTTGCTTACCACAGACACAAGCAGGAACTTAACAACCACGTTATACGACCAACATGAAACTTTCGGCTTTCCTGTTGTCAACTTTTCAGATCTAAGAAGTATTATCCCTCTGTCGACTGCATGCATGATGTTTATATCTCACGATGATCTGATATACCAGGGTAATCAACATATGAACAGTGCGCTTAATTTCAACATTTCGCAAATTTTACGGTCGTTATAATCACCTTAAAATTACTATGTTTCACTAATGTAAATATACATTCGATACAGTTTTTGGATTGTCTATTCTGCCAATTCAGACCAGGGTTTATTCCTCACTTATCTCATATGAATTTGACTTTGGAGTTGCAGTGGATGTGACCAGTCAACATGGACCACTTTATCCTACACGTACCTGATGTCTCCTCAGTATTTTAAGGGAGTCATGTTTGTCCAGTATTCTCCAGATAAGTACATTGTATCCTTAACCTATTTCCACATAATATTTTGGTGTTTGTGCTTTTTAATATAACCAATTTAGTGAAAACGTATTAAAACATTTCTGATATCAATCGTTTGAAAATTATTCAAAATTGAAAAACAAATAAAACAATAATCGAAGGATACGAGTCCGGTACGTTGCATAGCAGAGGTATTTACCATCCATTTTCAGATTCTAAAACAAAAAATAACTAAAGTTTATATATCGAGTACAAACAAGTGTTCTAAAATCGGAGCTGATATTTGTATTCACATCAGTTTGCATATGCATGATTTTGTCTGATGTATTGCAGCCTGTAAGACAATATCTCCACCTGAATAAGCAGAATGATTAAGCTGTCCTTTACTGCTAGTGACAGCAACATTTGTTTACGTGTGCTACATTTCTTTAATGTGCTTTTATTTATTACTTTGTATCTAACTGACTTAGCTATTATGTAAAGAACATTTTGTTTATACAAATTAAGATGGACGTCAATGGTGATTTTGATTCGTTTTTTAAAGTTCTTATTGTGTAAGTTTTATTTTCTGAAGAATAAATGATCTACAATTTTAAATTTGATATTTTTAATTCAATAGAGCCGGCCTGGCTCGGTCGGTAGCGCGCTCGAGTCTTGATCGACTTGATAAATTTGACTGTGGACTCAAGGCGGGTGTGACCGGTCAACAGGGAATATTTATTCCTCCATGGCAAGTGATCCTACCGAGCCGACCTGGCTCAGTCGGTAGCGCGCTCGACTCTGGATCGTGAGGTCGTGAGTTCAGGTCCAGTCGGTGGCAGGTCGGTTTCCTGTCCTTCGAATGAAACAGTAAAAACTGATGTCCCGTGTCAAGGTAGGCGTCGGCACGTTAAAGAAACCTCACTGCTCAATGACCGTAACTGCCGAGCACAGGTCAACATATTAAGCCCTTCATTGGAATTTGGTGAAGTCTCCATATGAGTGACAGATTGTTGAGTGAGACGTTAAACAACAATACAATAACAACAACAAAATAATCTAATTTAATAATCCATGAAGTAGTTTCAACAAAAAATATTATAATTTGCATACATTAAAAGTGACTGAAAATGCCATTACAGTGCTTTGTATTTTACAGCGAGTACTCTGGCAATACATTTAGATTTATTATTTAGGCTTGTATGATAACACCTTTTCTTATGGAAATATACATGTATATTAAATTTGAGATCAACTGATGAAGTCTTATTGACAGCAACGATCGTCTTGAGTATTTCTTTTGACCTCTATTGTAAACTGTAACTTTGGTATTGTTAATAATATTTGCAAAGGGAATAGTATTCGATCTATTGGTCGTAATTTGTTTTACAATTTTCTCTATTCAATTGCTATTTAATGTCTATATATATATATATATATATATATATATATATATATATATATATATATATATATATATATATATATATATATAAATTTAGAAGAGACAATTAGTTACCAGGGTCATTTATTTTATCGAATCCGAAGCGAAAAAATAGGTTTTGCCTAACATCAACGTTTCGAAAATTTTACGGTCGGTATAATGACATTGTTTTTAATTTCTACATTTCACAAATCGAATGCCAAGTTACCTGATCAACAGCAATTGTTGAATTTTTTGTTATGAAGGTTTATTCCTCTCACATTTCATTTGAATTTTACTGTGCATTCGCGATGATTGTGACTGTTTAGCGGGGGTGGTGGTGTTTACTCCTCTATTGTATGTACCAGGTTTACTCCTCTATTGTTCGTGTTCCAGGCCCTTGGGTACCTCTGGTTTCTTACTTTGGTATCTGTGATGTTTAAATTCATTACTACTATATGTTAACAAATTAACACCAAAGTTCCCCACGCCGATTTGAATTCAAAGATATATTCCTAAATTGTTTTAATTACACATCTCAATTTTATTTTTCCCTCTTACACTTAATAAAGTCACTATACATGCAAACTCTGTCTAAATAGAAAAAACTGTTTTCTTTCACATATGCCTCTGTTCGATAATTTCTAAAATGTGGACAGTCCAATTTGTTGATAAATAATAAGCGCCAAGAACGATAACTCGGACGTCGGAAAGTGTTTTCCCTTTGCAAATCAAGTGCAAAGAAAATACACCACATAACAACATTTAACTGGTGAATTACTTCATTTGTAACGCCTTCGGCATAAGACTAAGATATATATTGTAGAACGTAATGAACGGCGAGGCAAGTCAGTAAGACGTCATTGCATTGGAACAAATCCACACACCTAAAGCTATCTATGTTCTAACATAAGTGAAAATATCGCGACGGTGTGTTGTAAAACGAAAAAAAATATAACAGACCATAAATAAAATTGGAATGGGAAAAAAAATCCAACAGAAACAAAATAGCGTACTTTAATATTTACCATATACATGTATATTTCTCATTCAAAAGTAACAGCGTTACGAGGAATTTCTATGAACAAAGATCTTCAGGAAAGAAGACATACAATTTGCATATTTCTCAGTGTCACACAATACTTCATTCCTACAAATAAGTTATATGAACAATATGTCATTTTTTGCTCAATGGTCATGACACTTGCAATGGCACACTTGATACATGAATTTTCTATCTTTATCAATTAGTAATGTTAGCAGTTTATGAATGAAAAAAAAGATAAAATTTTACATCAAAGTATTCTCTTCAGATCTTGATATATTTATTTTGTGTTATCCCAATGATGTTTGTGGGTTGTGTTAATGCCATTTGTGTTAAACTTCGCTGCAACGTTTTAAAAATAATTATTCAGGAAATAAATATGTCACATAGAGCAGTCATATTTCAAAGTAACGTGCATCCTGTCTGTGTTGCTATTTTTTTGCAGGAATAAATGAATTCAAGAATTATCGTTTTAAAATATTCCATATACTTTATCCGGTCTGGGCTATTTCGTGATAAACAGCATTTTCCACAACCGCACACGTCAAGAAAATGAAATTACGACAAGGTCAACAGGGTTTCCAAAAATATTTCCGCTACATCAAGGCATATAATACACAGATAAACGAAAACATTCTAGTCTCTGCGAAACAGACATACCTTGCATTAACGTAGCTGAGATGTGAATTGTTTCAATCACATACTAAGCTGATAACAAACTAAACTTGTCGAAACACAGAGTCTCTATTGGAGGGTACTAGGAATTACAATGTTAAAGAAGAACAATTGTTGCCATTATGGTTGGTTGGTGGTTGTTGGAAGTTTTATGTCTCATTTTATAGTACTCGGTGTTTCACAAACGTTTGGAATTATGTACAGCGAACTGCTGGTGTACTTCAATAGTGGAAAAGGAGAGACCAGTTGGATTGCTTCTCTAAATGTTGGAGTGTCTTTCGGAGTCGGTACAGTAGATATTATTTCAGTAAATATTAGATTATGTATCATTATTCATATATTGTAGAAATTTCCAAGCATCGTTATGGAGATTAATGAATATTCAGTCAAAAAACAGACAAAAACTTGATAGAGATAGAATGAGAGAGGGACGGAGAAATAGATAGACCCATTGCTGTGCATACTGTATACTTGTACATCATTTCTCCCGTTTGATTTTCATTATTTTTGTCCAAAAAATCAGAGAAATCATTTAAAATAAATTGTTCAAGTTAAACGATTGAAACTCAGATATACGTGTCATCCCTGAGACTATGAATGAATTAGGGTGAATTTTTGACCGGGTGAATATGCTCTCTGTCGTGAAATGGAAGAAATAACTAGGGGCGAAACCTTTCCAAGGTATGCAGTATGTGAGAGTTATAACAACATCAAATAAATGATATACGAATACTTTAATTTTTTCATGTAAATTTTGTGGAATACAATTATTATCCCAGTAAAGATGCTGTCACATAATCATATACCACATATTGTTGCAGTTTACATACATAAACTCAAGAACTAGGAGGTCACTTTCAGAGAAATTATAGACATTATTGTAAAATATTTGTTCAATTCGAAATTACCAAATGTTATTCTACAATATACGCTATTTACATTTTAAACAACATTCTTCTGATAAATCAACATGAAGTCCGCTTACTTTATTTTCAAAAATGTATAATTGGTTACTTGGTAAAATAACCTATTAATAACTCAGAAGTTAATATATCCAAACCATTTATTCAAAATATTTGTATGTATAAAAATATATTAATGACTCAAAAATGATATTATTAAACCATTCGAATTGTTGGTAATTGGCGAGAGTTGGTACTTGGCGACAAATGGTCGCTAACCAGTTCATAAATAAGAAAATGCAACGGAAAAGTATTCCCATGATATGGTTTACACGAAATATATATTCTATCGACGATTTATCGTATTTTTCAGATATGTCACATGATGCTTTTTTAACACACACATGATGCTTTTTATATATACATATATATATAGTGTGTGTATGCGATTATTTTACTTATTACATGGTTAGCGTTGATCAAAACAGTAGTTAGTACCAATAGTGATGGCGATATATATTATGGTAGCGTTGATTTAAAGGGGTATTAGCTGTGTCTTTTCATAACAACAAAAAGATATTCACAGGCAAACAATTCTTAAATTTATATAGATTTTGTGAAAATTGCCGAGGTGACGCTTTTACAAATGCAATTGATTAACTGAACCTTTCTATTTGTACATGAACTACCTCACTGGCACTGACCTTACATTTCACAAATATATAGGGAAATAAGATTTTGTATACTTGGGTATATCTATTATGTGTTATTGTTCGTCAAGTACTTGTAGTAAAAGTAATTAAAGTAATCTAATGCTCCTTTAGTTAAAAAATAAAATATATCATAATCATTTGCAGGTCCAATCGCTGGGGTAATTGCACAGAGGTATGGTTGTCACACAGTGACATTTATAGGAACTGCAATTGCCACACTGGGGATGGCGGTATCCATGTTTGTACCTGAAATTCATTTTCTGTATTTGACATATGGGATTATTACAGGTAATTCAATCTATAAAGGTAAGCCCGATAATGCAGTGAAAATTGCAAATCAAGTCCTTCAAGTATTTTTGTGGTCCTTACGCTATTAGTAGCTGTGACCATACAAAAAACAAAAATTAAATACATGTAATGATAAAGGATAAAACATGAATTGAACTCTTTAAAACTAAATTAAAATTGTGCTCTGTGTAATGTTTTAACATTGTTTCATGTGATGTCCATTTTCTATAACGGCTGTCCTTCTCTCCATTAGCTGTTTGTGATTCACGTGATTAAACAACAATTATTGTCGAATCAAAGAAACACATACTTTTGCAACAATTTAACGTTACAATCTTTAACAAATAACTTGAATTGTCAAAGGTAATTTGATTGCTTTTTAACATCAATTTATCTCAATAGAATGAGTCATTTATAAAACATTGGTCTACATATAGAGAATATTTACCAATTGACCCATCACCAAAAGTCTGACACGTAACTTTCAAAGTGCGTTTTTGACGTCATTCGATTGTGACGTCATAATACAAATATTTGGCGGGTCAATTAATTCAATGAAAAAGTCTGCCAAAAAGTGTCGTTTGGGCCTTTCGCGGTACATATTTAACACATGTGCGTAAATATTCTACTCATTACATTTTCCCAGTTACCTTTTGTTACCTGGCGTTTTCTTTGGTATGCACGTCTTTGACTCGTGAAATATAAACAAACCATTTCATATTTTGATTGAAATCCATCACTCCAGTACTAGAATAGTGTATCCATATTTGGAAAATAAAGTTTAAAAATGTTGAGAAATATTGACAAAAAAGACACAGATTTATATTAAATAGCAATTCATATATTATTTCACGTTTTTAACATTAATTTCTATACACCTTGAAAAAATACTAGTGCATTAATACAAACCCTTATAAGAGGGGAAAATATAGGGCATGGCGGAGCAACACTGTTAGATGTAAACAAGTGCACCGTTGACCTATGGAATATGCCTAGTCCATATTTACTCACAATCAGAGAAATGGATATGGGTTTTATTCCCTTATATGTTTACTGATCATGCTTGTTAATTGACTGGATGTTTGAAAGTGAGACTGGGATGTACAGTGGGCCTAGTGTGACGTTAGTTATGTGGTGTAGTGAAGCCTGGGGTGATGTTAGCGTAACTGGTTATTGAATGTGCTATTACCAGAGAGAAAACCCTGGTAAGGAGCAGGATTTTCTTTATACATAACTAGTTTTTAAAATTCGATAGTGTTTATATCTACGAAAACGGTCACGGGTGTCATTCAGCTCATTGCGAACAGCCGATTGTTGAGCAGGCATATTTCTACTGCCACTAGGCCTAATGACATTAATTGACAGTGCGTGAAAGCTTCGGGACGTTATTATTGATGATGGGCAGGCATAGTTCTACTGCCACTAGGCATAATGACATTAAATGACAGTGCGTGAAAGCTTCAGGACTTTATTATTATTAGGCCTAGCTGAACTTGAAGATAAAATGTGAGAGAATCCCATACATTGCTCAAGATTCATTTATTTAACAAACTAATTCCTCAATGAATAGAAATAATACCGAATTGTGTGATTTGTGTTGTTAATACCGTTAGCAGAAGACAGGTCATACTAAGATACGCCTGCAGACGCCTGCATCAAAATGAAAACGCCTGCAGATATACAATTCGTAGTATTGCTCTAAAACCTCCATGGCTGGAAAGATCGATGTTATAAGAACAACAACACAAATTGTTTAATTCAGATATATCCCAAAGGAGATAGATCTAATGAAACAAAACAGTAGTTCCAAAATTTGAAAAGTATTTCGACTGACTGAGTGAAAAATAGAGCTGTTTCCATGGAATTTGCATTGAGTATTATTTTTCACGAAAAAAAATTATCAAATAAAAAAAAACAATTCTATTTTATCGCCAAGTCCTTATATTTTACTATGAAAATGTAATATAAATCTTTTAATGTAGTTAAGTGTCAAAATGAATTTAACCATAACATTGACGAAATGCAGCTGAACCGCGTTGATGAGACAACGTAAGTTAATGGCTCAAAGTGGTATGTATAGCAAGGGTGTCGCTTACGTTAGGGTCTAGACTTTTTCAATATCGAATAAGAAAGTTGAAACAATAGTTTCGGTCTTAGATATAAGGTGGTCTGCTAAGCTAGGTGGTATATAGACGAAGTTTAACTGTGTATTATTTTAAAATTTAAATTGATGAAATGGCTTTATCTTTCCAGGTGCAGGTTTTGGGTGTCTGCATCACATTCAACACACAGTGGTACAATTCTATTTCATAAGTAGACGATCACTCGCTACAGCAGTAGCATCAATGGGTGGGGGCATTGGTACAATTGCGTTACCACTTTTAACACACACGTCCCTGCATTTCCTGGATTGGAGTGGTACATTTCTCATGTTGTCTGGTTTGTGTTTCCATGGTGCAATATGTGCTTGTTGCTATTGGTCAGCTTCGAGACATCATAAGGAAGACAGTAGACAAACGAAGAAAACACAAAACAGTATAAAAGGTGTGTTTATACGTACAGATAAAGTTTACAACTGAAATAAAAATACAGTCGTATTTGAAGATCGGTTGTAAAAAGTAACAAATTAAATATTTGAATTGAAAGTTTGCTAGACCAAAAAGCCCTTTTCACGTAACAACATATACATCTGTGGCTAATTAATATCTCTATTTTAAATATTATAAAAAAATAATACCAAGACTAAAGTTCTACAGGAGAAGGTCAAAGTAATTGCTCAAAGCGATAGCTTCTGTCAATGAGATGTCATCATTTTAGCTGGAAACTAAAATAGATGTAGGATTCCGAAATAATTATTCCGTTATGCATAGCCAAAAAAGAACCTTAATGTATTACCAAATCCGTCTAAAAGTCAAAAAGAGATCTCAAGACACCGAATTAAGCAAAATTGTAAAATAAAAAAGATTTTATAAAATGTTTTTAGTTACTGGAAATAATATTTAGTGCAATATTTCTAAAAATGAACACACATATAGACACAAGGGCGACTTAAGCAAAATCAATGCAAGCATTAATTTTTTCGAAAGTCGTCTTTCGGTGGAACCGAAAATGTCGCATGACTCTGATAAATAAATCACGATTTGAACAAAGAAAATCTTTAAGTACTACAATAAAATCGGCCATCAGTATACCGTCTATAATTTTCTTAATATGATATACCTACAGAGAACGTTTAAATCACAAGCTTGAATGTTATTTATAGCGTATTAATTCGATATGAATATAGACGAGAACCTCGCTATTAAGATCACCTTACTGTCTGACTCAAAGTGGTCTGATTAGAGAGGTGTTACGATGGAACCTCGCTATTAAGAACACCTAACTGACTGACTCAAAGGGATCTGATTAGTGAGATGTTATAGTAGAACCTTGCAATTAAAACCACCTAACTGACTGACTTACAGTCGTTTCATTTGTGAGGTGTTACAGTTGAACCTTGCTATTGAGACCAGCTAACTGCCTGAAATTCAGTGGTAAGTTCTGTGAGGTGTTACAGAGGAACCTCGCTATTAAGACCACCAAACTAACTGACTCACAATGGTTAGATTTGTGATATGTTACAGTAGAACCTTGCTATTATAACCACCTAACTGACTGGTTGAAAGTGGTCTGATTAGTGGTGTTACAGTAGAACCTCGCTATTAAGACCACCCAACTGACTAATTAATATAACTGAGTAATAGAAAAGGACAGTCGAAACGCTAAGTCCATTAGAATACGACAAATTAGATACAACAACATTGACGGTGTGAACAGGATATCAATTACCAACAAAGTGGGGGACTGAACATATTGAATATTGAAGATTAAAAATTTAAAAGACGAAGTTTTTACGGTCTTAAATTGAGGTGGTCCTCCTAACTGAGGTGGTCCTCCTAACTGAGGTGGTCCTCCTAACTAAGGTGCTCTTTAGGCGGCAAAGTTTTACTCTAGTTGTGTTTAATTTATTCATAAATTATCAAATTTATTGCTTGCTGCCGAAATTAAATGTTTTCCCGACAAAACTACAAACTTTCAAATACTAACTAATGAACAGATAGGAATCTAAAAAATTAAAAACATTAAAGGGGGCATTAGCTGTGTTTTTTACAAAATTTTATTTTTCCGTTTATACTAATTAGATTGTTATAAAAGAAAGGAGATATACACAAGCATAAACATTCTTGAATTCCTATATATTTTGTGAAAAAACTTTAGAAACCCAGGTTTGGCACTTTTTCAATTTCAATTGATTAACTCAACTTTATAATTTGTATATAAATACCACACACACTCGACGTGACCTTATTTTAACGAAATATATAGGAATATAAGATTTGATATGCCTTTATATACCTCTTATTTGTTATTGTGTATCAAGTATAATTTTTAAAGGTAGATAAAAAAATGTTTTGTAAACACAGCTAATGCCCCATTAATATGTAACACAGATTTAATGAGTTCATTCAACTTTTCTCACCCACATTTCGTAGAGTTATAAAAAAACTAAATTATCTATGATATTAATCAAATAACATTTAAATATTTAAATGATTTTATAATTATAATTTCAAATTATGAAATTTAATGAAGCAACTACTTTATCTATGATTTAAGTCCATTCCCATTATAATATACACATTATGACATTTATTTAAGCAACACCACATCTGCAATTTAATTAATGTCAACTAACGCAAAAATCAATACTTTATCATAATTAAGTTTGACCCAAGTTGTGCAAATGAAAATGATTTATATTCTATGTTGTTTAAATTCGACAACAGGAATATTCTAACTAAAGTCCTTTTACAATATCATTCAACACATCTGCATAATGATATTCGTATGTTTCACATAATGATGTATATGTAATATACATAAGCTTGTGACCGAGATTTTAGATGAATATCATTAAGGAGACGAAAAATATATTATTGTGAAACTTGTATATAGTGACCTCCTTGGGGACACAAGAAACTCGGTCTTTATAGGGAGGTGGTCTTTATACAGAGGTTGATTTGTATACAAAAGGTACTGTCAGGGACAGCAAAATAACCGATCTTTGTGACCGGGTGGTTTTTATTCACAGGTGGTCGCTAAAGCAGGTTTTATGTTTATTTATAATGTATTTAGTTTTTAGTACCCCTCATTACCGTTTTCATTTTGGATATTTTTTATAAATTTGATGACTATCACTTACCGCAGTTGACAATATATATCTTATTTCAATTAATGTCTAAACCGATGACAATAACCATAGTATCAACATTTCAAATAATGTAATGCAAAGGTTGTCTCAAATATTGTTGACACTGAAGTTAACTTTATAATAAAATGTTATATACTTGAGGGGTCAAATGGTTAGTTATACCATCACGATTTGAACCAAGGAGTCGCTCACGTCTGGTCAGAACATGTTTAAGCCCCGCTGGAACTTCACTTGATTTTGTGAGTTAACTTGCGGTAAGCCGGTTGTCTTTTCCCGGGTACATTATAACCTGATTCCTTCCTCCACTATTGAAAACTGGTCGCCACCATATAACTGAAAAAATGTGTGTGGCGCAGAACACTATTCAAAAACTTGAAACCATATACTTGATAACCTTTCCATATGTATACGTATCTCAAAGATTACGTAAAAACATGGAAAACAATAATACTGCATCGACGTTGTCTTACATAATTTGCATATAAATTAGGGAAAATTGTTTGTATCTTAAAACATAAATCCCTGAATTATTCACACTAAATTTGAATAATTTACATATAAACAAGGGGAAATATTCTTTTTTATCTTTAAACATTTTTTTTTTTAATTATTCACATTAAATATAGGTATATAAACTAATCTTCGTTACTAAGAGCATATTCTATTTGAAAACAGTCTTGCGTAATCGACCGATATGCCTGCCTGGTCAATTAAAATAAGATGTGATCAATATAACAATCAACGTATTCATTAGCATAAATACGATGTCATTAATATGGCACTTTGACAACGTAAACAAGATGACATATTGACGTCCAATAGATTTGCAAAAGCATATATGTATATAAACATATGAAAGATCTGTTCAAAATATATTTCCTGCTATCGCGGTTTCCTATCATTGTCGTTAATTTTAACAATTTAAATAAATGTTAACCGAGATTTCAATTCTACAAAAGCATCACAACTTTAACAATGCTAACAGTTTAAATAAATGTTAACAAATATCTTCAAAATCATTACAACTTTACCTGAAAATTTAGAATAAAGAAACGAAGTTCTTATTATCTGTTAAAAAGATGGACATACACCAACTAAATGCGGGCTTCCATTGCCGAGTGTTAAAAACATCGCACTTTGGACCATGGAGTCTTTCACTTCTGGTCAGCGCAGGGCCGAGCCCTGCTAAAACCTAAGCTGTTTTTTTTTCTGAGAAAGTTAACCAGTTTACTTTAGGAAGGCCGGTGGTCTCTTCCCGGGTCCTTTCCTCCTATACAAAAAACCGATAGCTACCATATAACTGACACAATGTTGAGTGTGGCTTAAAATACTATTAAAAAATCAATCAATACCAACTAAACGGGAAACAATATGTAGATAACAATTTCACTGTGAAACACATCATTTCTACATATACTTACTAGGCATTCATTAACTCATCAATCCCTAAGAAAAAATGAACTCTTCTATACATCAATGACATAGGCATGTCCAAATGTGTCTTTAGATGGGAATGAATGAATTAAATGAATCATGGTTAAACATTTGTGCTATTATCCTTTATACAATCGCACTTGGTGTGCCGATTGGTATCGATACAGTCGTGTTTTGTAACTGTTCTTTAACATTTTCAGATAAAAAAGATATTGCTGAAAGCAAGGAAGTGGAAGAGACATTTTCTCTGATGGACGATATACAGAACGTAGTAAGGAATTTCCAGTTCGTTATATTCACTATATCATGCGCATTAGTGACCTTGGTGTACTATATACCATTCGTTATTCTCCCTGATTTTGTAAAATCCAAAGGATTTTCGAAGCACGATTGCGCACTGCTCATCACCATTTCCGGCGTGTCAGGTAAATATTAGGAAATTCCCTTCACTCTGACTAGAATGAACTCATATTTATTCTTATGTTTATGCTCGGCACACATTTGACATGTGTGAACCTTTTATATGTTAAAGGTAAGCTAATACATTGGTACATTTGCTGAATTAATTCTCCAAAGAATGAAATGCATGTCACGCTTAACACTACCGACAACTATGCAATTAGTCTCATAAAAAAGATTAATTAATTTACTTCCATATACAGAGTGCAAATCTTATATGCCTTCAAAGTAATTGACAAGTTTCCACTGGATCCAGACCAAGATGTACATCAATGGTTCATACTACGCCAGATGTCTATACAATTGTTTGTAAAGTCTCGGAATGTGATTGAATCTTTTTATTCACATAAACAAATTACAAAATTTTATGGAAATTGAAAAATAACTCGAAAACTACTCTCAACAGTGACTCACTTTCGCCGATCAGGTCTAAAACAAACTGATGACCTTCTCATCGAAATTGACAGGTTTCCATAAAACATTTTCAACGGGTGTAGCATGGTGACACGAGACGCCGACTCCTTCTGGGCAACTAGTCATATCCCTTTTAGGACTAACATATATTATAGGGAACATATTTTAACACCCATTGGTAGTTCTTCATTTTTACTTTCAGGTGTTTTTGGCCGTTTGATGACAGGACTTGTATCAGATGGATTTCCACATGTTCGTCTGGTGATACACGGTGTAATAATGATTATAGGAGGTTCACTGACTGTCGTTTGTTCATTTATGGACACTTACTTCTTATTTGCCCTATACGCAGCCGTTTTAGGAATATTTACAGGTATATTTTTGTTAAATACACTATATTGTCGCATTGTCTTGAAAGTGTCACTGATTTAAACGAGCCGGCCTGGCTCAGTCGGTAGCGCGTACGACTCTGGATCGTGAGGTCGTGAGTTCGAGTCCCGCCGGCGGCAGGTTGGAAATAAAAGCTGGATGTCCCGTGTCACAGTAGTCGGTGTCGGCACGTTAAAAGAACCCTCACTGCTCAATGACCGTAACAATAGGCCAAATTTGAAGCCCTTCATCGGCATTTGGTGACGTCTGTATATGAGTGAAATATTCTCGAGTGGGACGTTAAACAACAACAAACAAACAAACTGATTTTAACATTATAAGAATTTAAATTTTAACCTCAAAACATAACATTCAATATTAGATGGGTATCCGTGAATGTATTTTCCAATCAATAATATATGTGGTTTAAGGGTGAGGCTGTGAACGGTTTTTAAGTTACAAGTAAAAATGTATACTTGGGGTGGGTAGAGCATGACCCCTACATGCTCTACTGATTGTGTCTCCCGATAACAGTCAATAATATATATGGTTTAAGGATGGGGTCATGAATGTCATTAAAGTTATAACTAAAAATGTATATTAAGGGGGGTGTGGTAGGACCCCACATATACCACGGAATGTGTTTTCCCATAACAATCAATAATATATATGGTTTATGGGTTGCGCTGTGAACGGTATTTTAGTTATGAGCAAAAATATAAATTTCAGAGGGTTGGGCAGTACCACCAAGGATCACAACATATACCACCGAATGTGTTTCCTTATATCGATCAATAATTTGGTTTAAGGGTGGGCTGTGAACAGTTATAAGTTAAAAACTTAAAAATTTAGGGGAGTGGGGCAGGACATCAAAGGACCCTATCATACACCAGTATCTACCCATAACAAATAAATATATATATATATGGTTATTGGTTTATGGGGTAGTCATTGAATGGTTTTCAAGATATACATAATCCAATGAATTTAAGGGGTTTGGGCATATTACCCCAAAGACCGCAATACACATCAATAAACGTTGATGTTCTACCCTAATGGAGCCTCAATCCAAATTATCAGCAAACAAACACAATCATTAACCAAGAACCAAGACCCTAATGAAAACATAACACAGCAAAATTATAAAAAAAAAAAAAACAAAACAAAAAAAACCAGTAAATCCAAAAACATTAAAATTAAAAAAAATCCCCATAAATTCCTAATAAAGTTTCTTAATATTAATGCTAGACCCCCCCCCCCTAAAAAAAACATCCAGATCAAATATCATAAATTTAGCAAAAACTTAACATTGATTAAAACACAAAGTATATTTATCATAAAACAGTTAATTTGCTTTGCAAAAAAAAAAATAATGATAATAAAATTCCGTATCCACATATTCGCAGCATTTGCCAGTGTAGTAGCAGGAGATTACACACAAGGATTGCGGGTGATCTTATGTCTCGCTATTACCCTCTTTGTCGATAAATGCAGTTTCTAGACAGATATACACTAATTTGATCTAACAAAATCACAATCCTAATTAAAGAAGGTCTAATTTCAACAGCGACCGTTACAGAGTGTCCCTTCCCAAACATGGCAATCAAAACATGCCCACATACCCCTACATACCAAATTTCACAAAAATCTGACAATATCAAAATTTTGACCAATCAGAAGCCTCAGATTGGTTCCCATAGCAACGAAACCCATACCCATTATACCAAATTTCATACAAATTGGACAATGTTGAAATTTCGAAACGAAACCCATACGATTTAATTCGGAATCCCTTAATACCCCTAAATACCAAATTGTATTACAATCTGATAATATATCGAAATTTCGACCAATCAGAAGCCTGGGATTGGTTCCCATTGCAACAACACCTATACAGTTTAATTTGCAATCCCTTGATACCCCTAAATAGCGGAAAGTTCATCGAAATCGGACAATGTTGAAATTTCAAACAATCTGAAAAATTGCTAAGTTTCCGAATCCGCCAAATCCACAAAAATCCGCGGAATGCATCCCCAAGGGAAGGTGAACATCTTTAATACATATACAAATATCCTATCAAGTTTCAACGTTGTACGTGGAACTCTGTAAGAGTTAATTACACATATTTCCCCCGCCCGTCCGGCCGCCCGCCCGGCCGCCCGCCAGACCGACAACCACCATTTATAACCCGGATTTGCACTTCGTGTAACCCGGCCAATTATTCCAAATCATCTTTCACAATATCAATGCAAAAAACCCAAGGAACATTCAGACCAAATATCACCAACCTATCACCAATATTAATTTAACAGCTAGCTAGCAAGTTTGACATCGTCGGAAAAGCAAATTAATCCAGTATGTCTCGCTTTCACAACTTCCTCAAAAAGTATTAATAAAAGGGAAAGCATAATTTCAGTGAATTTAGCTGTTGAGATTAATTAAGACATTGTTTTTATATCTTTACTTATCTTTTAAAGCAAAATAAAACTTCATTTAATTTGGTTAATTTATTAAAATAAGTATAATTGACAGCCGAAGGGAAATAACTCTAAATTACTCGATAGTGTCGGCTAAATCGGTTAAACATGTGAACGACTATAGAAATCGATCTGTTATGTCAATATTGTGTGTGTGTGTGTGTGTGTGTGTGTGTGTGTGTGTGTGTGTTTGTAATTGACCAAGTGCTTGTTCTTACTTTAGTAGCAAATTATAATATAAAGGATACAACAATAAACTAACAAGATGATGAGTGAAATTTATTATGTCTACAAAGTTTTGGATCACTTGTAATGTATTTAATTCTACGCTGTAGCGTCAAATGTGTATTATTATCACCAGCATCATAACCATCATCATCATCATCATCATCATCACCATCATCATCTTCATCATCATCATCATCATCATCATCATCTCCTTTTCTGTTTTTCTCCGTTTCTTCTATTGAATGTTTATTTGAAAATTGTAATATAATCATTGTACATACCGTCGTCTGTGACGCATTTATTTGTGTTATTGTATTAGGGAGAGGACACAAATAATGTTCCAAACACTTATGTCCAATCCCATTTCTAGACAATAAAATGTATTAAACAAAACAAACAAACAACTGTCTTAAGATGTAGCTAGAGAGCAGTCTCTTAATTATTTTTGTTTGTTTGTTTGTTTTCTGTTGTTTATCGCCACTTTCAACAATATTTCAGTCATATTGTGGTGGGATAATGTAAAATATATCTATTTAACGTAAAAATGGAGCATTTTTATCTTATAAAACTTTTGCACATTTTTACAGGAAAAATAGGTTCAGTATGACAGAAAATAAATTTGAAATAAATAAGCGCATGATTACTTAGATTAAAACTGTCTAAACAATGAACATGTACATGTATATGCTTTGATAAATTTATCATTACTAACTGAGCTAATATCGTTCGATATATCTACGAAAGAGACGTTCGTATACCATGTCAAAATATCAAAAGCTGTATAGAAGATTCATATAGGGATTAAATGTGTTTTCTATTTGTTTCAGCGAAAATTGAAAGGAATGGGAGTCTAATCACACAGTGTAATTTGCATAGCGAATTACGCCATGTTTGATCAGACTTACATTTGTTTCAATTTTCGATGAAGCGAATAGAAAATACATTCAATGTTTATAATTTAAATATGTGTTAACCTTTTTGTCAATAAACAATGTTTATCTATATAGTAAAAATCTAATGGTTATACATACGTTCCCATCTCACTGTGTATGGATACACGGGTGTCACACCATGGCAACACACGGTCTATTGTTGTGCAGGTTGTAGGCAACCGCCTACAGTCAAGATACGCTAAGACGTCCTTTATAGACGTGGTCGTTGGCAGATTTTCAGCGGCAACAAGTCAAATGATACAAAACGTAATAGCTCACCCATTTTGTGTTCCGAATTGCGTCACATTCAATGCTAGACAAGACGGGATTCATACAATTGGGCTTCCTCGAAGCGTGATGACAGGACATGTATTCTGCATATTTTGAAAGTAAATTCTAAAGTCGATAGAAAACCCGAGCACGCCAAATATTTGTTTAATGTACTTATAGATTTATTTATCTTGTTGAAACATACTTCAGTACCTCATGACCGGACGTCTTTGCATATTTAGCTTTATAAAACACCCATTCTGTGTCTCATATTACGTCACATCGACAAAAATAAAAAAAACATCGGGACGTAGTTAGCCTATCCTGTCTGCAAGCCCAAAAACTCAAAACATCCAGCACCATTTCCTTTTGTTTGATAGCCATATATGTGTAAAACATTTTACTCCACCTATGTAACTTAGGTGTTTACTCCACATAAGCGACGTATTCGACCAAAATGTCTTAAAAAATTTTGTTTTGTGTAACATTTTCTGTGCTTGATCTACCAGAACGTTGTACTTTGTTTGTAAACAAACAAGGTAAAAGTAGTGCCGACAATATGCTGATTGTAACGTCATATATCGGAATCTTTTCAACAAAATGTTTTTAAAATGCCATTAGCCAATCAAAACAACGCAAATGTATTTTTTCTTAATTATTAAGAATTAAACATTTTTTTTCCCGATGAATTTACAGGAAGCATTGGTATGTTTGTCGCTGTTATTGGTATGGATCTAGTCGGTAAGCAGCTGCTTAGCGTTGCATTTGGACTTCAAACATGTTTCCAAAGTGTGTTCTTAATAGTCGGTCCTCCAGTCGGAGGTAAGTATATATATATATATATATATAAATATGAGCGCTATATATACATATAACTATATATTATATATATATATATATATATATATATTATGAAAATGAGCGCTGGTGACAGCAACTGTTTTTGTTTCTGGTGCGAAAAATCTACAAAAGCAGAAATATTACAATCAGATATAATACCTCGTTTTCTAGTAATTCATTGGTTATGTAGCAGGGACCTTTTGTCTCAGCCGTTGGATCATATATAGTCCAATTCGCGTATATTAACGGGTTGGAGCGTACTTACAAAAACTTGTACTCATTTTCTGATATCAGGTCAAATGTTTGCATGTATATTGACAAGTAGGAACGATTATTCTTCCCAGTGTAACTGTAATGTAATTATGCTGCCATACCTAAATTTAAATTCTAAACTCGTCCGGGTGGAAAAACTGTTCTCAGGACTTCGCCCAGGGTTATATGAATTAAACCACACTAATTATTGCTACATGTAATTTAATCTGTAATAACTGATGACATAGATAAACGGAACAAGATCGACAACTTAACAGAACAGGAAAGCATTGTGTCATGCTCTATATTAATCGACATCGTAGTATTAAGATTTTGAGTTGACAATGAAAATATTCGAACTTGAAAATCATAGATCTATGTATAACTTAATAACTCGACAAAATGTCCCATTATAAAAATACGATCGAGTGAGACACATTCCTTTGTCCTCTCTCGTTGAGATCAGTTTCAGGACCATTAGTTCTAGTCATTCTCGTAGAATGATATAATTTATGTCATTTTTTTTCAGGTCTAATTGCAGACATTACACAGAGTTATGATGGCACACTTTACTATTCTGGAATTGTGTTTGTATTAGCAGGAGCTATATCTGTATGTGTACACTGTATGCCTAGAAGGAGGGAATACCTTTTGGAAAAGATAGTCGTGAAAGACGAATCGAGGAAGTCCTCCGTCGATGAAAGTATTTTTTATCTGGATTGTTCGAAAGAAATCCGAGTCAACAACGCTGAAAACGCTCAAATATAAACAGTATCAATTTCAGTGACTACTTTTTAATTATGTGTTGTGTTATTGTGTGGTTGTAATTGTTATTGCTTGGCACTCATTGAAAATGTCCCTATATTTTTTCATTACAGTATTGTTTAAAATATTTATAAAAAAGTACACACAAATTGTTTGTTCTGTTGTTTTATCGTCGACGAACAATAGCAGCGATGGGTAATAACTAAATACACAGAATTATGTATATTATGTGGTATTTTGATATCGGTCTGGCATTATACTTCGCTATTGAAGTGTTGCTTTGAATATTATATTCAACCATATAAATCAGGATTGCGGAAAAATACAAAATATAGGTGAAGGAAAAGCTGAAAGGCTTTGAAAAATGTTACATCATTACCTCGAATTATAACGAAGATATGTCCACTGTATCTCACCAAGTCAAGGAATAAAGGACTAAAGAACAATGAAACGGATTTTAGAGGGTCAATTAATGTCGAATTTCTAAGAACTTCCATGGGAAACATTTAGTTACAGAGAAATTTATTTATTGTACAAGAAATGAAAAGAAGAATTTATCGAGTTTAGATAATTCAGATAAATGTGTAATTCCGAAATATAATTAATTACAAGTAATAAGATAATTCAATCTAATTAAAACCAATCTCTAATCGCTCTCGTTTTCAGATATGTCGCGTAAATGATCTAACGTGCGGATGACCTATGCAGTCAACAAAATACAAAATTAAAATTATTAAAACAAAATAATCATTTTATCATAATTATTTTCTCCCATTTTGAAAACTTGATTATCGTGTAATTAAGAATTTTAAATAGTTTTAACAAATTGTATTTGGCGCGATGCAAGAGCTTATAAATAAATAATATATAAAGAAATAATATACTAAGTCAAAAATTAAAATTAAAATTAAAATTGGCTGAAACCCGAAACACAATTTGGATAGCTTTTAACATGGGGTGTATCGGTGAATAGATGGTTTACAGATCAAATGAAACTTACAATGTCGCTTACACACTGTCAACAAAACTATAGATGTAAAGAAAGAACGATAACCTGGTTTTTACATTCAAACTTTAGTTATCTATTTCATTAATATAAGAGTTATGTACCTTGGACGTATAGACTGTTGAAAACATTTACAAAATGTAAGAGAATGATAGTGATTTGATTTGATTAGTCTTTTAGGCCATAGTCAGTCATTTTCAGTTATATGGTGGTGGCTTCTTTTTAATTGTGGAGGAGAGAACTAATAAACCGGGAAGAGACCCGCGGCCTTCGTAAAATAAACTGGCAAACATTCTCAAAAATTCAGTTTAAGATCCAGTAGGGCTCGAAGTTGCTCTGACCGTCAGACCAGAAGTGAGAAACTTCATTGTTTCAAGCGTGATGCTCTAACCACCCGCCCCCAGAATATGATACTAAAAAATAAATCACATAATTTTTAAGATTTTTTACAAGGTTGCTAAAAGCAATTAATGAATAAGTGAATAACTTCGCTTCAAGATTGACGGAATTCAAGAATATAAAAAAATCTCGGATACCAAAGTATAAATCAATAGAATGTGCAGGAGAGACACAAATCCGGTAAAAATGGACAAACACGGACCTCTGAAAATCAAGAGGTGGGATCAGGTGTCATGGATGAATAAACACCCCCTGCCGACCGGTCACACCCGCCGTGAGTCCACAGTCAAGTCCAATGAAATACGTGAGGAATGAATCCTCGTCACAATTGGTACAGACGTCTCAACAACCGCCAACAAAAAGGTAACTCAACATTACACTTAGTGAAACTAGAGTAATCGCAAACAAGACTTGTATACGACCGTAAACGTGCGGATGCGGAACTTTAACATTAAACGCAGTTTTCGATATAATATGATACTAAAGAATGAAATAGATTATTAAATAGATATGTATTTTACGGGTAATTATGGGATATATATATATATATATATATATATATATATATATATATATATATATATATATATATATATATATATATTGATTTACCCATATTTCATATTATATTTATCCCATAATTACCCGTAAATTCCTTTTAAACACGAAAGGCACAAAAATAAAATAAACAGTGTTAAAAGCTTTTTGGTTTTTAAAGTATTGGGGATCATGGAGTCACAATGAATGTAAGGTCGTGTTGTTGAGTACTCTATGTACATCCAGGATTTCTAATATGGCGGCGCCCGTGGCATAGGTTGTCTACACTAGCTGTAGCATTTTTGTTACAGTGTTGGTCACTATTGTGTATTTATGAGTGAATAAATAGCCCGGCCTTGCAGATATGCTACGGTTTTTTAAAATGAAAATATTTACCATTTCATACACAATATAAAAGCATTATATGAATAATGAGCTGTAAACTTCAATTTGCATTTCCCCTATAGAAGTAGAAAAATGTGACAACTTACAAAATAACAATTTTAATTTATCTTATAACAGAAAACTAACTTCACCTTAACTTCATTAACTTATGAAGTACCACACTATGCATTGGCTATGGATGAATTTTACATGGAGTGGCACTTACGTAACTTATGCGTTTCACATCCTAATAGATATATGACGAGTTTATCTAACAGCAACGGTGTTTTCTTATCATTCTGGTCAAGTTGGAAGGACATTGCCATTAAAAGGTGCATTTCGCTTTGCAAATACACGTAGAGTATGTTGGTGAATAAAGATATTAAAACTGTAGAATATTGAGAATGACAGAATAAAGATAAAATATCATTAACAATACCAAAGTTATATTGTTACAAAAGGCCAAAGCAAATGCATAAGAGAATCGTTTCTGTCAATATGACGTCATCAGTTGAGCTCGTAGTTAAATAAATATAAAGCGAACTTGCAATTACATGTATTACTTTACAAGTACATGTAGTACCAAAGTTAGGTATATCGATTATGTAATAGTGTAACCTAAATAATTAAATGGTATTTGATATAATGATTCGAGTAAATCCATAAAATTGTATGCCGTATATTAGTTGACAACACGATGGTATTGTATTTTTTTAATTTATTTTTCATCAGTCGCTGGTTTTCTGCTGTTTGACAAAATAATTCTACAGTGCAGTGTCATTATGATAGGTAAACAGAGTACAACAAATTGTTACATTTGTACAAAGCGTTCAATGTTTATAATTACGATGTCATGATATGTATTAAAGGACAAAGTGATTGAATTTCTAAAAAATGCTAGCATCATGAAATCTTTGCTATCCGAGTAACTTAATAATTTCTGTATGATTTAGCCTTTTACAAGAAGTAATCACTTCGATTAGTCATTTTCGAAGGATGTTCATTCAAAACTAAAAAAAAATTAACAGCGTCGAAATTTCCGTCTCTTAATTTAAAATTGGATATATAATTGATTCGAAAGTCTGTCCAGATTATTTCTACCCGTGTTAATGTACGGATAATAGCCCAGAATATCTATATAAAAGCTGTAATAATCCTAAAACTCGTCGTCACCAATTTGTTCATACTGTTAAGAAATGGAATTAATGTCTGTGATGAAACATTTTCAGAATAACAACATTGTCCCGACTTTCATTAGATTTAGATCGTTGTTTATCACAAGTCTAATATCTTATGGCTTTATTTAAACTAAAGTCGTTATTTTACAACTTAAAATTCAACATAAATATACGCTTAAAATATGAAACAAAAAACACGCTATTCTTCACCTTTTTAGATAATCGGTCAGTCATCAAGATATTTTGTATCCTATTGATATAATTCTGTATATAACACAATTTTACTCCTATGATCTGTTGCCTAGTCAGTAAAAGTTTGTTATATATTTTTGAATTTTGAATGCTGTAAACGTGGACATTTACGCGTGGCGGTTAATTAAATTAAATACGCGATGAAAATTGTCTGAGTAAATTACCCCGCGTACCATCCACAGTAAATTGTTGACATCACGTAAAAACCCCAATGCGTATGGTTTGCTTAAGAAAAACGCGTATTTAAAAACACGCGGGAATATCCACATTTACAATATAATTGTTTTACGCCACATTAACAGAAACGATCGTCTTGAGCTTTATAACTTTGGTATTATGTTTATAATATTTATAAAAACTAGGTCGTTGCCACTGCTGGTAGACCGTTTGAGTCCCAGAGGGTATACATAAACCTAGTACCTGGTATTTCAGTACCAGCTGATAATTTTATTCTAAAGTAATATTTGGCACTGACAGCACCATTCTAAAATTCTAAATTCTTCGAAAACTAAGATAGTCATCTTTTTACAGTGGTTACTCCTAGACGGATTTTGGCTGTTCGTTTAGATTTATTATTTGGCCTTGTCTGACACCACTTTCTTCTTAGATAATCTTTTTAAAATTGGAGCTCAACTGATGAAGTCTTGTTGACAGAAACGATCGTTTTGAGCATTATAACTTTGGAAGTATGTTTATAATATTTATAACCACTAGGTCGTTGCCACTGCTGGTGGACCGTTTGAGTCCCAGAGGGTATACATAAACCAAGTACCTGGTATTTCCGTACCAGCTGATAATTTTATACTAAAGTAATATTTGGCACTGACAGCACCATTCTAAAATTCTAAATTCTTCGAAAACTAAGATAGTCATCTTTTTACAGTGGTTACTCCTAGACGGATTTTGGCTGTACGTTTAGTTTTACTATTTGGCCTTGTCTAATACCACTTTCTTTTTAGATAATCTTTTTTTTTCAATTGGAGCTCAGCTGATGAAGTCTAATTGACAGAAACGATTGTCTTTGGTATAATGTTTATAATATTCAACAAATTTTATGGTGAAGTAGAGACTACCGGCCTTCCGCGAGAATGTTGGGGAACTTTTCAATTAAAATCAACCTAGGTTTCAGCGGGGTTTGAACTTACGCTAACTAGAGTTGAGTGATATCGTGGTATAAAGCGTGATGCTCTAACCACTCTGTCATTTTTTGTTTGTTAATGTAATAGTTTGAATTTTACCTAACATTGTAAGTGGTTTATAATTACAGTTTATCCAATGTAGGGCAACGATATGAAATGCATCTAGTTCAAAATATCCAGTCGAATGGTTAAATAAACAACACCTAACATACAATAAGTCATACAGACAGGAAATATAAGACTCCATGACTAAAAGTAACCTGTTTAACGCTACACCGAACAGTATATTTTTATTTTCATTCTGATTACAGTGCAAAAACGACAAATGAAAAAGTTCCTTCTGCTCTGCATGAATGTAGGGTATGAATAGTTTTAGTAGGTATTTGGAAAAAGAGGAATTTAATATGTACCCGGGAAAATTCCACCGGCCTTCCGCAAGTAAACTGGGAAACCTCCTCACAAAAGTCCTGCGACGAACAGAATTGAGAGACGTCATAGTTTAAAGTGCGATGCTCTAACCACTCGGCTTTGGAGGCGCTCAGAATAAAAATAAATATCATAAAAGTATAACACTTTCGGATGTCCAGGTAATAGGTACAAATCTGGTAAAAACATTGCAATCAAGAGGTGGGATCAGGTGCCATGGAGGAGTACGCATCCCCTGTCTTCCGGTCTCACTCCCCGTGAGTCCACGGTCAAATCAAAATGAAATATGTGAGGAACGAATTCTCGTCACAATTGTTACAGACGTCTCAACAACCGCCATCGAACAGGTAACTCAATATTTCACTTAGTGAAACAGATTAATAGCAAACAAGACTATTATACCGACCGTAAAATTTGCGGAACGTTGTCATCAAACGCGGTTTTCAATATAATATCTAATTATACAGAGCTTATATAAGTGAACTTTTAATTTAACTGTACATAGTTGTAAATCCCGAAATCATATGCCATGCTTTGCTGTTGAACGACAATTCAAAAATTGGTCACGTGATACATTCGTAGTTTCCGAACAATAACAAGGGTTTCTGATTTGGCGAATGTGGTGTTGATTATTCTAGAGATTATCAATTACAGAAATTCGGAATATCTTATGATACATAGATTATCTAACAGTTCTTTCGATTTAATTTGTTGCTGTTGTATTGTTGTTTAATGTCCCACTCAAGAATTTTTCACTCATATGGAGACGTCACCAAATACTGGTGAAGGGCTTCAAAGTTTGGTCTATGCACGGCACTTACAGACATTGAGCAATGAGGGTTTTTTTTTTAACGTGCCGACACCTAATGTGTCTCAGGACCTCGGTTTTTACTGTCTCATTCGAAGGATTCGAGCACTGTACCGCGGAGCAAAGACGGCTCTCCCTTCGATTTAAGAACCATTCTTAGTTTTTCATCACCAAAAAAAATAAACACGTTAGCTTTATTTTGTTTTACATGAAACAGAACTTTGAAATTTAACGTTTCAACCATATTCGAATTCATTTTGTACTTTGGTATCTGTCAGCTCCTGTACATCACAGTACATTTTTAAAACGTATGTTAAAAACTAAACCACCCTAAGTTATGTAGGTCACTATGCATAAAATACGATATTATGTTTTGTGTTTATTTTTAAAATTTCACTTAAAACATCTATGCATTCTTTTGCAAGTGGAGTTTCTTTTCTGTCACATACATTGTTCATGTGAACTGGAAGTTAGTTATATAGCGTTAAAAGTGTAACATTTATACAGGTTTTAAATGTACTATGTACTATGATAGTACTTTTAGACAACAAGGGCAATATCAAAATTTTAATAAGAGTTTACATTATATTGAAGGCAGGTATATCTTATCTATATGAAGAAAGGTTTATTCTTAATTGATAATAATAATAATGATAATAATAATAATAATAATGATTATAAACTGATATAAAACCAGTTAAAAATTTTTTGAAGATGTCCCTCAATTATTTTACAAGAAATGCATACACATTACAACATAGAATATTATTTATTTTATAGATAATCACTGAAGAAACAGAGATGGATTTTACGTTGTCTGCTATTTCAATTTCTGTGTCTTTTGCTATCTTCTACGTTAACCATTCCAAGCGCAAAAGAAAATCATCGAATCTGCCTGGAGCGAATGCCTATCTTTTTGTACGAAACATTTTCCATTTGGATTTCAAAAGGATTCATATGAAATTATTTCAATGGGGTAAAATATATGGAGATATTTTTCAAATAGATATTTTCGGTAAAACTTTTGTCATTGTAAACTCGTCTAAAGTTCTTCATGAAGTTTTCGTAAAGGAGCCAAATGCGACCCTGACATCAGCAAGACCCGACACATTCACCAAACGATATTTAGTGTCGGGTGATAATATAGCCTTTAATTCGCCGGATGAAAAATTGAGGAAAGGACGGAAATTAATGTACAGCCTTTTACATTCTTACGGAGAAGGGTTACAACATAAAGAATCAGAAATCTCCGCAAATTTATCGGAATTGAGGAAAGAAATGTCATCACTGAATCAATGTCTATGTAACCCATAGGATTTGGTAGACTACTTTGTGTTGATGGCACTTGAAATACTGGTAGGTACCATTAAACGTAAATTTCATTTTTTTTCAGTTAGCAATCAACAGTAAAAATGTCGTGTCACCGCACTTCCGTCAAGATAATGGGGTGCAAAGTATACACACCCACCCCTATGCACTTAATTGTTACAAGATCTAGACAACTTCAAATAAAACATATATTTTTTTTAAATAATAATAATTTACCAGCCTGGTCATTTTAAACCATGTCATTTTACTTCTTGTATTGTTGTTTAACGTCACACTCAAGAATCTTTCACTTATATGAAGACGTCACCAAATACCGGCACTTTTTGACAATTGAGTAGTGAGGGGTTTTTCCGTGCAGACACCTACTGTGATATTTGACCTCAGTTTTTACTGTCTCATCCCATGTCATCTATAAATAGATTTAAAAAATAAGGGCCACCGGCTTACTTTTTGGTGTATATTCAATACATTTAAACCTAAAACCCTTCTCATCCGATGTCATCTACAAATAGATTTAAAAAATAAGGGCCAACGGCTTACGTTTTGGTGTATATTCAATAAATTTAAACCTAAAACCCTCCACATTACCAGCATTTTCAGTCATTCCGAGTATAGATGACCTTTGAACCAATTTTCACAAAATATTTCTCAAGCTGACACATGAATTTTCAGATGCACATAACATAACATTTTCTTTATAAAATTTAACAAAATCGAAGTATTGATCAATCACAGGTCATTATTTTGTCATAATGGCAACCGATGTTTTTATAACTATTGGATTCGCAGTATCTCAATACCCGTGTATACTAACTTTATATCAAAATCTGATGATAAATAACTCAATTTTGACCAATCGGGGCATTAGTTTGTTACCATGGCAACTAACACTTTCATTACATGTGATTGAGTTTGTAATACGAAAATCATCGTAATGACTTTTGTTCAATATCGAAATTTGACCGATCTCAGGCTTTTATTTTATTACCATGGCAACCGACACATCCGTAACATCTACATTTGAATTTGTAATACTAAAATACCAATAAAACTACAATCTTTCATGAACATCTATCAACAATATACCTATATATACCAAAACCTGACAAAATCCAAATCGGTTCTAGAGTTATCTCCGATGGAAACCGGAATGTTTCACTGCACCAAAATAAAAAAAAATGAGTTAAACCTAGTTGTCCTTCAGTTATTACACAATTTTGACGCAACGCTTTTTATAGCTTTTGCGTTATTGTGATCGTCTGATGGACCCCAATGTCATTTTCACTACGATGACATCTGGTGGTAGAAAGCTATACCGAGGCTGCAGTAATACACACATGTGATGTATAGAGTTTTGTTAAGCCTCCATGATCGCAGACGATGCTGTACCAACGCGCAAACGTTAAATGCTTATACAAAATGGATTCTCGAATTATCAGAATTAAATTCTTCTGCCATGATAGGCAGTCATGTTTGAATGATAGAGGTGATATGCCATATGAAGCAGTTATTCTAGAAACGTTTATATTTACTTTCCATGTACCTTTATCTATTTTTCATTCTGCAACGGAAGATATTGTTCTTCGAGAATACAATATTCCAAAAGATTCCATGGTAAGTAAAAAAAACTTTATAATGCTCATATCACTTCATCATAATTGCTTGGTCCCAAAATAAACAGATTCACTTAATACTCAAGCTCAGCTTTTATCTCAACAGTTGGACAGTTGGTTATTTTTTTCATCAAATTACTGAGTCTATTTATTATTCTCTAGTGAAAAAATGTACCTGTTCAATGATTGCATGTTTCAAACATTTGAACACTCGAGTTCAGTTAATGTCATGTTAATTAAACTAACATTAATACGTTAAAGTTAAAACATTCACAAATTGCAACATATTTCATTCCTGTTACAATCACGAATTGCAACTTATTTCTTTTCTGTTACATCTTCTTAAGGGAGCCATATAAATTACCATAGAGAGCTAAGCTTTCATTCTGACTTGCCTTGGGCAACAAAAACGAGAGAGAGAGAGAGAGAGAGAGAGAGAGAGAGAGAGAGAGAGAGAGAGAGAGAGAGAGAGAGAGAGAGAGAGAGAGATAGAGAGAGCACATCTGTTCCTTACGTAGATTTACTCCTGTCGGTTGGGAAGGACGGTCAACTTCACATCTCTCTATATGCCAAACATGACTGTTTCAATTTCCCTATCACTTCCCGTTCCTGAGTAGCAATATTCAGTCTCCTGCTGCCTATGACGGTTTCCTTTCACAACACGTACGTTATGCAAGGGCATGCTCCTCTTATGAATGTTTTATTCTGAGACCCAAACGATTGGCTAAGTGACTCCGTTTAACCAATCAGATCTTAAACTATGACGACAACTTCAGTGAGCTTGACCTTTTCACAGACCTATCCAGGTTCCCATGTAATATTTGCGATGGGTGTGGCATTGTTCTTCATGTTGAGACCATTTGTTTATCCACTTTGTGGCATTATAATTGACTTGGAGTTTCCATTATCCATTGGTACTTCTTCATTTTTACCTTATTCTTTAACAGAGTTTAGCGAATTAATGGGCCATGCACCACAACGACAAGGAATGAGAGAACCCTTTTAAATTCATTCCAGAAAGATTTCTGAACGAACACGGTGAGGAAATACCAGCAAACCACAACCATAGAAAACGGTATGTCTCCAATATCACTAAATGTTTTAATTTTAAAAGATACTACAAAAGAAAGGTTTGTCTGAACGTATGTTTCATGTTGAGTATAAAATAAATATCATCAATGGTATCACACTGTATGTCTACGTATGAATTCGATCACTATTTTCTGCTTAATCTGGATATGCAAATACAAATATTTCTGAATTACCATTTTCGTTAACAAATTATTATTATCAGAGTTTTATAAATTCTATGTACATAACTACATACATAGAGTGAAGAACTAAATATAAAAAAGTGACACAAACGGCGTTCTTGATTTTTTACGGCAGAAAATAAGTTCCTCAAGAACTATAAATGTCTTTACCTTTTTCCCCCTTTAGTTTTGTGGCCTTTGAACTCGGAAAACGATAATGTATAGGTGAAGCATTCGCTAAGTCGAGAGTATTTCTGTTTCTGTGTACATTAATGCAAGTCAGTACGGTGCTGCCACCTGATGGAGAGAAAATCCCAATACTGGATCCGAGCAATATGGTCCCTGATATTGTTATGACGCCAGCACCATACAACTGCAGGTTTATGAAAAGACATTTGATTCCCTGAAAATAAAGTCACAGCCTTGACAGAATATTGCAAATCAAAATTGGTTAAAAAAGTTCCTAGTATTCTTGAAACGCCAGCACCATACAACTGCAGGTTTATAAAAAGACATTTGAATCCTTGAAAAGGAAGTCACAGCGTTACCAGAATATTGCAAATCAAAATTGGTTAAAAACATCAATGCCTAGTCCTTTTCTACCAATGTAAAATGGTGACTGTCATCACTGATGTGTGAGAGAGAGAGAGAGAGAGAGAGAGAGAGAGAGAGAGAGAGAGAGAGAGAGAGAGAGAGAGAGAGAGAGAGAGGGGGAGAGGGGGCATCCAAAAAGGGATGCATTACGGAAATAACCAATGCATGGGATGTAATACTAGAACAATTCACGCATGGGGCGTGACCGTATTATATATACAAATGTAGTCATATTTAGTACAGACATATGATAAATGTTTTAAATAATAATAAAAGTGAGAGCAATATAACCTTAAACACATGCATATCCAGAATTAAACATTTCTGAAGCTTTACTTAGGGTTATAGGTTTTAAAGATGTAACGTCGTTCTACTATATAATTGAAAACTTCCATTGCTTACAGGAGAAACTATGTGGGTCTTAATGAAAAAAGTCAATTACAGATCTGGGAATATTACATTGATGTATGTATGAATCTGGTTCTGTCAAAGATGATGTCTTTATCATTCCCTGAAGTTTATGGTACATTGTGTGTAAAATGTATAATATATGTAACT
Organism: Atrina japonica; assembly: GCA_030159075.1. Taxonomy (NCBI): domain Eukaryota; kingdom Metazoa; phylum Mollusca; class Bivalvia; order Pterioida; family Pinnidae; genus Atrina; species Atrina japonica. Next base: position 602,500 of record BROG01000373.1, read on the forward strand.
GAAGTATAATAAGTTGTGATTGCTACATTTAGATGCTACTTTTTTATTTAAATACACGATTGTTATAACGTAAGAAGAAATATATAGTAAAAAATCACAATGCCGTCTATATTTACATAATTTAGATTTTAAAGCCACATTCCGGCGATTAAAATCTTATTACGTGGAAATGACTGTAATATTTGACATTTTCTTTAGAAAACCACTTTTAACAGAAGGAAATAGATGTTAAAGCCACATTCCGGGGATAAAAATCACATTCCGTGAATTTTACTGTAACATTTGACATTTTCTTTAGAAACCCGTAACTAACAGAAGGAAATGAAAAAAATCGTTGTATTAACGGAATACCGTCGGAAATCTCTAAATTTACTTCGGTGAAAGATGTGATATTCCATACAAGGAACCCTACGCTTCAGATATGATTGGCTGACAATCTAAAGAGAAGTAGGCATTTTCCTTATATGGTATGTCAAATGTTTTGATCTCTTTACTATCGGCCAATTAGCAAATATATCAGGAAAACGAAATGGAGCCAGCATGATATGAACAAGAAAGTAAGTACCGGTACCTGGAATTCACGTTTCAAATAGTTACAATCATAATGTGACCCAACAATCTGCTGACGGATTAATGAAAGGAATAGATGGGATAAGCAACTGACTACATTTCCGACGGCTGCGACGAGAAATATTTAGTTAAACGGATTGATATGTTGCAGTGAAAATGTTTCAACGCATTGCCCGCCTTGTTACGAGTACGAAAAAGCCAACTGATTTTACCAAACAAAATAACTTAAATTGGAGACAGAATTTCGACCAAATGTATGTCCTATTCAAAAGCAACATGGGCTAATGTAAGATTTATGTACATATGTACATGATGTGGAGATTCGTACATATGATATTTATCATGGACATTTTGTATTGGTTTCCATGCCTCGATTTCAATATCTCCTCATTTCCATACTATCTAAAGAGGTTATTACTAATCTGCACGCTGGGTGTTTCCCATGATTACTAATCAATTGGTATGTACCTTTAAAAATACGACGAAAGTATATGCAAATAAACATTAAAGGCGTACAAAATTATTTCTGAACATTTCTTCCCGGACTATGACTTTAATACTAAATTACGTAATATTTATTGTGTAGCTAATTATTTATATTATTTTACTGTGACAGAGGAGTGTAGAGGAATGTCCCTGTTTTTTCTTGTATTTCATTAACTTTGTTATAAGTATACAATGTCTTATTTACTAATGTTATAATAAAAATACATTATCAATAAATATTCAATATATGTATAATAAGATAAATGTTTATTGGTTTAGTACTGTAAAAACTTACAATAATAAAATTTACAAGATCGAAATAAATGTAACAAAAAACGTTAACAATATTAATTATTACTTTTTGCTATTGCTCTGCATTTTCATTTATCCAGAAATGGCCATGTGTTCTACTTTTTAAAATGAAATGGTACTATAAGCCGGATAATCAATCACGTTGCATTGCTATGACATCGCTGTTTTGCTGAATTTCATTTGGCGCCAACTTCTCTGACTGCATGGAAAAGTGAGACAAACCAGATGGGTTGATAGAAAGTGCAATATCTTGTTCAGTGGTCGATGGTACGTTAAATTAAAATGTAATAAAACGATTGTTGCACTACTTTGCTTTGACGGACTTTGACAAAGAAATATTTGATCATGTGATCGGGCTTTAAATCTCCACTCTTCAAAAGTTAAGGTTCTCATAACAATGGTTACTCTTCGACGGATTCAGGAATACATTTTTTTATTCATTTATTTATTGCCTAGTATGATACCTTTTTGTTCCGGAACTCTACATCTATTTAAATTCGAGCTTAATTGATGGAAGTATTATTGACAGAAGCTGTAGTCTAGAACGATTGTGTTAACCATTATTGCAAAACTATTATGTTTATAATATTTATGAACAAACTTCGTATTCATTGCACATTTTTATACTGACATAACAACCATCTTAACAAAATGTTAAAGTTATCTTACCATAAGTTCATGGGAAGAATATTCTAAAGATGTACCAAGCTTTAGTCCTTCCAGGCCTTTATTTGTGCTAGATCTCTTTCATTCGCAAACGGTATGCATCTTCACATGGGGATAGTTCGTGCCAGGTTTGGTTCCTACCTAGTAGATCCTTGCGATCAAATCGAAAATGTCTAGAAGTTAACAACGAATGAGGCGCGTTGCACGAAGGCCGACAACAGACAACCACAATACTGGATAGGTGTAACAAATAATTGCCTCGGACTAAAATGATAAAATATGCAAATGATATAAGCCTCAAATACGTAGCAAATACGTTTTGTCAAAACAATAATTTTGTTTGGATCACAGTGGAGAACGAAGAAAGTTGACTGTAATGTGATCTAGCATTAAAAAGTACCTGTGAAGGATTTAATGAAAAGGACATTTTTTGCATGGATAAAAATGGATTTTTTTTTTCAGAGAAACAAACAATTCATTTGAAAGGTGAAGACTGCAGGGGGACACAACAAGGAAAGATTAACTGTAGCTTTGTGTGCTAGTAGGTTAGGGGGAAAACTCACACCACTTATTATTGAAATTGTCACCCATATACTGATATTTAAGAATTGAAAATCTCTTAGAGTAGTTTACAAGCACAATAAGAAAGCATAGATGATCAGTAACATCACTTTATGAAATTGAAGTGTTTTACGCCATATTCAACAAATATTTAGTTACATGGCGGTATTCAGTTTTCATGGTGGAGGGAAGAACCGGTTACAATTGTGCCCGAGAAGATACCACCAACCTTCTGCAAGTGAACTGGTAAACTTTCTCACACAAATCAGCATAGGTTCCAGCGGGGCTCTAACCTTCGCTGACCAGAAGTGAGATACTTCAAGGTTCATATTTCGATGTTCTAACCACTCGGCCCTAACATTTACTGAAGACCACTCAGCCACGGAGGCCCCACTAACATTATTACTTGGGGAAAATTGATGCATGGAGATCTGAATATAATCTTATTTTTTAAAATGCAATTCATTCTCGTTACTTTCATTTATTTTTCTTTCCTGTTGTGGCCTCAATACTAAGTTGGGATTTTTAAAATTAAATTGAGATTGGGAATTGGGCCGAATTTAGAAAAAGGTTCGTGAAGACATCTGTGTGCTTATTGATCATTTCATTTTGATAAGCCCGGGACATGGCCATGATTTGGAATTTCCTATTTCTAAATTACCGATATATACGTCATTTTCAAATGAAACAAATGTAATGCACGAATTTTCATATGGTTGCGTTGCATAGTTACGGTACTGTAGTTACTCTAAGACGAATTTATAAATACATCTACGTGAAATTTTGGCCTTGTATGATACCTCCTGTTTCGAAAGTCTACATCGGCTTTTAATTCGAGCTCAGTTGATAAAGTTTTATCGACATAAATGATCGCTTTGGGCAATTGTTTCGGTTTTTTTTTTTAATTTATAACTGGTTATTATTATGTTTAAAATCGGTGGAGCCGGCCTGGCTCAGTCGGTAGCGCGCTCGTCTCTTGATCGCAAGGTCGTGAGTTTGAGTCCAGCCTGCGACAGGTTGGTTTCCTGTCCTTCGGATGAAACAGTAAAAACCGAGATCCCGTGTCACAGTAGGTGTCGGCACATTAAAGAACCCTCACTGCTCAATAGCCGTAAGTGCCGAGCATAGGCCAAAATTCGAAGCCCTTCACCGGCAGTTGGTGACGTCTACATATGAGTGAAAGATTCTTGAGTGGGACGTTAAACAACAACAAACAATGAAACAATGTACAAAATCGGCCATTGTATTGGAGGTATATCTACAGCATCATCATAAACATTTTTGTAACATCTCATAACACGAAATACCCACAGTATGTGGAAGGAAGTTACATATGTATATTGTAAAATAAGCAGATATTGTTATCTTAGAGGTTTCTGTGTAATAAAATATCATAAACTTAATACCAAATTATAATGCTCAAGACTATCGTTTCTATCAATTAGACTTCATCAGTTGAGCTACAATTTTAAATAAAATTTTCTAAAGAGAAAGTGGTATCACACAAGGCCAAATAGTATATCTAAACGTATAGCCAAAATCCGTCTAAGAGTAACGTTCTTAATAGAATACGCTGTAATTTCTGTACAGAAAGAAAAGTGGATATTCCATCTTATACCGCAAGATATAGACGAATAGAGGGTATGCGGAACGTGTCTGTATACCAAGGGCTTAGTCACACAAGAGCCCAATTCGCTGAAAGGGTCGCATTCTGGTAAAGAAGGGCCATGTAAAATCTTCCTTCGTTCGGGACGGGAAGATATTTCTCGATAAAAAGGGGGATAAAAAGCATATATGACCAAAAGTTTAGACAATCTCATCGCACTTCAGCCAGCTACCGACTTTGATGTGGCTTAAATTCCAGGGAGACCCACATAAATACGATCATCACGTGTCAATGTTTACCAACACAATTGTAAGCTCTCATTGGTTGGGACTTGTCGTACGACAACTGACCCCGAGTCACGTGTTGAAGTGACCTAAGTGTCAGGCTAGGTCCACTATGCTTTGTTTACAAACTGGGTTATCACTTCTATCAGTGTTTTTTCATTCAATATTTTACTTAAATGGAAATCGTTTAATACATTCGATATTTAATTCTATCTCCTTTATATTGTTTAAAAATACATGGATATATTTCTTTTAGTAGAACAATGTGTTTGGTATGCCAGTCTGTTGTTCAGTTAGTAGTCTATGTGAAATTATCCTCCCATATTTGAAAAGAGTGAATACGTACTTTTTCTTCCTACCTTGATTCTTCATTAATAAATTGATTTCTTTGTAGCTAACAAAATCGAGTTTGAATTTAATCTCAATAAAACTGAGAACGGAGTAACTGACAAGAAAATTTTGTCAATATGACGGGTTTACTTGACCATTAGATTGATATAAGGATAAAAACACTCTGTAAGTGTAAGCGATGTTTAAAGAAAACAAAACAGCAAGGAAACATTTCAAACATTTGGGAAACACTCCTCCCAAGGAACATTTCAGTTAGAGGAGCAATAATTAGATCGTGTGAGACGGAGAGAACACAGAATGAAGTTGAAACAAGTCTGGAAAGAAAATCCTATTATAGAACCGGGAAGGTTGAACTTTTTCCTGTTGTGTTATTCAATATTGGGTAACATTCAAGGTCAGCGTGAAAAATAGATATACTGTTGAACCCACTCATATTGAACTCTGTTGCAATGATATCCCGCTTTGATATGATTTTGATTCCCCCACCAAATATCTGTATTGCCGTTATATTCCTGGTTTTTTAAAGATTGATTTCCCTTAGAGTTCAGATATTTGGGTTCGACTGTACATTGTCTCATGATAAAACTACTTTATATGAATTATCCTCTTGGGTTAATTGTATTAGTCCAAATGTTTCTAAACTTCCACCCATACTTGTATATTATCTTTTTTATCTACGCGATTCTTATTAATGCATAAGCTCCAAATATTGAAGTATATATTTTCATCCCTTACCTAAACTGACGAGTTCTAAAACCCAATTTATAGTCAAATTATCATACTTCACCTTATTTCAGTGTAAAGATAACACTTATTCAAAATTTTGTTTTGATAAAATTATCAAACAGCATTTAAACAAACAAACAAGCGGGATTGTTGTCAGTTACAATAGATATTTCTTTGGTTTACATCTCATCAATCTATGTTAAACGTTGGCGTTCCTTAGGGTCCAAACCACCAACACAATACAGACGTATCTCTACGATAGCAAAGAGTTCGTGATCATTAGTGTGACAGAAAACATGATGACTATTTTATCAGTTACGTGACTGTGTCGTCGGCAAACACGTGTGGGTGCTAGAGATCTTGGTATATAAATAGTATATAAAGCAATAAAATCTAATAATATTCTAGCAATTTAGGTTCCATAAAAGATTTCAGTGTTTTGATGGGTTAAGATAAAGTAAATATTAGCATTTCTGCAGGTAGAGAGAGAGACTTGTGGTATTTATCTCTAAGAATAACTAAATACAATGTACGTTGTCCTACCCTGTGTTATAGCCTTTTACTAAAATATGAGTGTCTAGTTGACCATTAGATAATCATAAGGACAAACCCCAAGTGGAAAAGATATAAGCGAAGTTTTATGGGAAAACAAACAGCAAGGAAACATTTCAAAGAACACCACAAGGAAAACTTTGAAGGTTTAATTGCAAAGATCAAAGTTTGGAACAAAAAACTCTTCGATCTTGGGGAAACACTCCTCCAAAGGAAAATTTCAGTTAAAGGAGCAATAATTAGAATGTGTTAGACCGACAAAATAGAGAAGAGAGTTAAAACAAGTCTGGGAGGAAAATCCTATTATTGACCCGGAAAGATTAATTATTTCCCTGTTGTGTTATCAAATAACGGGTACTTTTACATTTAATTCATTCAAAATCAGCGGGAAAAATAGTTCTACTGTTGAACCCACTGATGTTTCTGTTACAATGATACCCCGCTTTATTTGACACGATTTTGATTCCTCCACCATATATCATCATAGCCAGTTTATTCTTCTCATTTGTAAATTCTGTTTATTTGAAAGATACCAAAGTATAAATCATTAGGATGTCCAGAGTATAGGTACAAATCTGGTAAAAAAAATTGACAAACATGTACCTCTTGAGGAACGAATCCTCGTCACAACTGGTACAGACGTCTCAACAACCGCCATCGAACTTAGTGAAACAGAGTAATCACAAACAAGACTATTATACCGACCGTAAAATTTGCTGAACGTTGACATCAAACGCGGTTTTCGATATCCCTGTGTCAATAATTTGTCAGTGAGTAGTTTACGTCTGTATATGAAATGTTCGTATGTTGAACACGATCTGGCATATCGTATCATTTAATTCCCCTTCGAGTTCAATATATTTGGGTTCAACTGTGCATTGTATCATGATAAAAATACTTTATATAGATTATTGTCTTGGGTCAATTTTATTAGTCCAAATCTTTCCAAATTTTCACTCATATTTGTATATTATCTTTTTTATCTTCGTAATTATTTTTGGGATTATGATCAATGCTTAGGAACCATATACTGGAGTATATAGTTTCATAACTGACCTAACATGAAAAGATTCTTAAACACCAACTATAGTCACATTATCATGTTTAACCTTAATTAAGTGTAAAGATAACACTCTTCCAAACTTTTATTTTGAAACAATTATGAAAAAGCATTTCAACAAACAGATAAACGGGACACGTTACACACATTTCTTTGAATTACAGGTCATCAATCTATGTTGAAAGTTAACTATGAAAGGCCGTTTGGGTCATAAAAGGGATGAACTTATGCGATGACCAATTTCACGTTAAAATTCACTTTTGACGCGTTAAAACTCGCTTTTAATGCGTTAAAACATACTTTTTGCATGCAAATAGTGATTTTTAACGTGAAAGATGATATTTCAACGCGTTGGTGTTGATTTTAAAGTTTTTGCATGCAAAACAGGTTTTTAACGCGTTAGAAATGGAAAATTACGATATGAACTGACGTGATGAAATTAACCAATTAGAGGCCTCCTTTTGTTTAATTAGTATTGAAATGGCGCCAGATAGCGAGACGCATTTTCATTACAAAAAAAGTGTGTGCAGAAAATACCGACATAGTCTATTGATTTCTATATTTTTGAAAATCTAAATATGTATCTTTATTCCAATAATAGTTTGATTAAAATACTGTTTCGTTTGGTAAATATCGGTGACTGAATTGGATATAACATTTTTTTCTGTCCGGGAACTGTCATTTCGTCACGTTTTTAGGTACTAAACATCGTTGACATTTTACATCTTACATGTGCAGATACTCCCAGCATATGTATGTAGATTATCAGATAAAATCTAATGATTTTTTTTATTTCGTCTAGTAAATATCGTTAATACAAATTTAACTTGTTATCCTATTCAGTTCATTTCTGATTGTTCTCTTTATGATGTAAGAAGCGTTTTGATTGGCTGTTTCTTCTCGGTCATACTACAATCTTGCATGCAAGTGTTTGATAATGATTTACGTGCAAGCAAAACTTACGCGATGATATGGGTTTTGCATGCGTATCTCACGTTAAAAGTCACTACTTGCATGCAAAAAGTGAGTTTTAAAGCGTTAAAAGTGATTTTTAACGTTGTCATCGCGTAAGTTCATCCCGTTTGTGACCCAAACGGCCTTTCATAGTTAACGTTCCACCAACACAATACAAACGTTTCTCGACAATAGCATAAAGTTTGCGACCATTAGTGCAACAGGAAAATATAATGAGTATTTTATCAGTAACGTGACTATGTTGTCTGCAAACACGAGGGTGTTAGTAACCTTGGTGTATAAATGATATATAAAGCAATAAATTCTAACAACATTCAAGCAATTTAGGTTCCATAAACGTTTTCAGAGTTTTGATGGGTTAAGATAAAGTCAATATTAGCATTACTACAGACAGATAGAGAGAAAGACTTGCGGTATTTATCTCTAAGAACAGCTAGATACGTTCTCCTGTCCTGTGTTATATATCCTTTAACTAAATGTTGTTAAATAGTATGGGGTCAAGGGAGATCCCAGTTCAAAAAGAAGACAGTGTCTTAATATTTAAGTCGAAAAAATTCGACCTCAACAACTCTGTACAAATGTGTACACTTATTTACGGAGGCAGGCGTCATACATACGCAAAGATGTGACACGATATATACACATTTAGTGAAAATAAATCGAACTGAAATCGGGGCAAACGTAAGATAAAACATCAACTATAGATCACAACCACATTTGTAAATGGAACGTGCATAATATATCTAAATTATCTAAATTAATATTTTTTCTTTGAAGCTGGTATCTTAAGTAGAGACAATATGCGAAGTCACTTAGTATGAACAATGGCTTAGTTTACACACTTTGGGGAAATAAACACATATATTTTCTAGTCTTTATATAGATGTATATAATCAACAATAATATATAGTTGACAGGAACGCATTTTAAAGGGGTTCAAATGTTATCATATTATTTAGGAATATCACTACCGGCCGGTGATAAAAATACGTTTTTTTTTTAATTTTTTTTTTAATTTTGAAAAGCATTTTATGCCACATATTACATAGTTTTTATTGGTGGGGAGAGAACACGGTTTCAATGTACCTGGGAAGAGATCACCGGCATTCCGCATGTAAAATGGCGTACTGTGTGAAATATACAATATAAAGACAAGAACAGCCTAGGTTCGAGTCCCGCGATTATTCATAGTTCAAAGTGCAACGCCGGGAAAGGTTCTAATTAGTATAAATGCAATACGGCCGTCCTGGTCGGAATGGAGCGATATAAAATATCCTCCGAGACCCATTAATGACAGTGGGTTGTGGGATAATATAACATTATAAATGAAACATGTCTTACGCATTCATAAGTGTAATGAAGAAGTACCAATGGATATCCGAAAATCCAAGTCCATTAGAATACGACAAATTAGATATTTAACATGAAGAACAATTGTCAATCCCAAACAGGGTGGGACCATGTGTCCAGAAGGAGTCATCTTCCCCTATTGGCATGCCACACCCGTCGCAAATGTTACATGAAAACCTCTAGAGACATTTCTGACATTTTGCCACGAAGTCATCCAATATGGCGGTTATTTTCTGCACTAAGGGAAACCTTTTTTCCCACTTTTTTATGTGTCGCCCATAAATTCCCATTTGAAATGAACTGTCTAGAATTATGAATGTCTTGATAAATCCCTCATACATTCATTAGGAGACATATCTGACACTGCTATGGATTCAAAACACAGCGTACTGAAGTGAGAATGTCTTGATAAGGTATTTTGCACCCAAGTGGTACCAGGTGGAAAGAGGAATGGTGTATCCTAGTGATCTTGAGAGCGATGTTAGCTAGGTAGTTTTGATGAAGATAAGTAGACAGAACTGGGATAAAGATAAATCTGACCGAGCAAGAATCGGCAGTCAGACTAAATTTGAACTCCCTTTGGAACATTTTTTTCAGACCATGTATAGGTCTAATATATGTCGACATCACTCCTTAGCAGGGACCACTCTCTCAATTTTATAATGGGAGTCTTGGGACTTTGATTCAACTTCAGCTAAATCAAAACCTGGGCCCGCAGTCACCAAATCTACTCAGTACTCAAGCTCAACTAACTTTTCATGATTGTAAGGTAAAAACAGCAAAATTTATTCTGTAACTGGACATGTTTGCATATTGACGGCATATAATTGTAAAGAATGAACAAAAGCATTGCTCATTTGAAGAAAACTTAAAATATTATTTGAGTACGTACTCAAATTTTGAGTACCGTACTACATATTTATTCATTTTTACAGGAAAATTATAATTATGACTCAAAAATTTATATGTGAATGATAAAAAATTAATAATATGCTTCCTAATCAGTTGGAACAGGATTTAAATCGAGTCATATCGGTCGTGAACCACCAGCGAGTAAGAACCATTCAACTGAAAGTGATTCAGTCTCTAAAGAGAACTCCCCAAGCCAGCGCTTATATCACGGGTATTTATACACAATATACATAATTTCCGTAATTTTGTACAGGACCTTTGTTCCTGCAAAACCAGAGACATTTATAATGCAATATAAGCCTTTCTATAGAATTATTAGCCATATTCAATATTGATAGGCCTGCACCTAAGGGGTTAACTCTGCAACCCGATGACAGCGGAATGTTTCTCGATCACCTGTGGTCGTTCGGCATTGGACGCTTGAGATGACAGGCCGTGCCCGTTGGTGAACAAAGTTGGTACTGCATCCGGCTTGAGTCTCATCCAACAAAACCTCTAAATCCAATGGACTGTAATATCCTTTGGTCCTTCGTAAACGAGTCCGCAATAAAATGGTAAAAATCCACTTTGTGACCACAGTTTCCAAATACTCGTGCCCTGGTGTCTGTCTTCACCTCTACCTATTTTGACGGGCCAACGGCGGCGGATCCTCTTCTTTTTTCAGCGGTTTGAATGAGGAAAAAATGCCCCTCTTGCTGTCTTGTTTATTGTTGCTCCTAATAAAGCAACAATGCTATCTTCGACCATAAGACTAAGACTATAATGGCAGTAAGAAACCATGGTAAAGAACTTGGCCAGCGGAAAAGAACAATGAATGAGAAGAACTACCAATCATGGGAAGAAACAGAGAATGAATGATTCAGCGGGTACAGAAGGGCAAGGTTTCCCGATGCAGAGAAGCTCAGTGCGGATACATCTTCGTAAAATCGCAGTCTGGAATCGTTATGCTCTTTCCTACCCGTGATATCATGCGACCGAAATCTGTTGTAGCTAATTAATATATCTATAAAGAGTAGGTGTTGTTCGAGTTATCCAATCACAGTAGTTTTGGTCGCCAACGGATGTTATCGCATTGTCTGTTGATTCAATACAATTCTAAAATTGTTTAAAAGCATCGATCTGATTGTTTGACAATTCCGAGCACCGTTTACTCGCATAAACTGAGGCTTCATGAATAATGAAAAAATATGTACGAGAGATTTCAGTTGAAATAGAACATGGGTAGGAAAGAGCATAGCGACTCTGGACTGTGGTTTTACGACAATAGTACTGCTGTGTGTCAGAATTATCCTGAAGTATGCCAGGAAAAATCAAGAACACAGGAAAGTTTATTAATAAATTTGATTAACAATAACAAAATAAAAACTTAATCTAAATGATGGTTTTTCAATAATAAGAGTCAAAACTCACAATATCAATGTCCGTTGTTGTTCATTTCCTATAGCCAGAAATCCACTCGAATACATACATAAATTCCAGTCCGAACGTAATTGAGATCCACTCTAATACACAATATATTACAGTTAGTATGTAATATTGATGTGCACTACTTTCGTATATCTTTAAATAAGATGTCGTCTGCTCTCGTAAAACTTGGTCTTACAAATAGTCTCAGGTACTCTCCCTTGTTCTTATCTGTTTTAAACTTGGTCTGCCTAGAGATTCGACCGTCTACACGTACTATCATAGTACAGTTCCAGAAAAAAGTAGATCAGGAATAACCAAGAAATTACCTTTCTAGTACATTCATGTATTTACAATGGAAATTCCCCATGACTAAATATAGTAACATGATTTCATAATTAGAAAGACCTTGAAACAAAACAATAACAACTAATATTCCAGAGAGGTCCTGGTGTACTAAGGTCAACAGGTACTAACAATAAGTTAACAAGCGCCCATTAACCCCCATAACAGTACGGATATTAAACGTCTAGAATCTTTCCAATTGACTGCATTTTGAGTGTGTGATGTAGGAAACGTCTACAACCTGGTCTTTTGATTAGAGTGCAATCACTTATTTATTGTTAAAACAAATTGTGATGAATTATTTTCAATGTGATTATGAAAACAAACTTGATGTTTCTTTTTTAATTGAAGTGTGTGTGTGTGTGTGTGTGTGTGTGTGCGCGCGCGTGTGTGTGTATTCACTCTTTATTTACCGGTAGATAATTAGAAATAATTTGTCAACGGAAAACCTCATTAGAAAACATACAGTAGATCTACATAGTCAGCTGTTGAGCTATTTCGAGTGCATTGTGACACACATTCAAGAAGCAGTCTACCAATTCCCAATCTGGTACGTCCGGTTTGGCAAATACTCAATAAAATTGTTATTATTTATTTTATGTACTGTATTTTGGATGTATTTTGAGAACAATTTTAAAAATATAAATCAATATTTATCATTTTCAAACTTCCTTCCTCGTATCCCAGGTTTAAATAATTTATTTGTCATTTGTAAGGGTTATATTTCCATTTGAATAAAACTAAATCAATATCTTGTATCAATTTTCAGGATTTGGGAGTGTGTGTAGTACATATGCAAATAGTATAATTGTAAATGTCTTAACTACTATCATTTACCCTATAACAACTAGTTTTCTACTTGATCATATTCCAAATAGCTTGTTTATTTTTTTTATAAACTTTACTTCTTCGAAATTTCTTTGTATAAATTTTTTAAATTTGTTCGAGTATTTAACTCCCAAGGGTATAAAAATTTCTTTTGGCCATTTAAATTCGCAATATTTTGGACCCTAACCACAGCATTTGTTAGTGTAACATTTTATTTCGGATTTTGTAGCAAAATTGTAAATGGTATCTATTGTTATCAATAATGATGATGAAACAACTGAGACTTGACTTAAAATATGTCTACTGCTTTTGGAAGTATTCGTTACTTTTAGTTTTTAGAAGAAGAAGTGATAATGGTGAACTCACTTAGTCAAATGACCCTGTTTGATCATGTTTCTTTAAATGTGTACGCCACACGCGACATTTTTCAGTTATTATGGTGGCGGCCATTTTTAATAATGGAGGAAAGAACCCGGTTAGAGAGTAGAGGGGAGAGACTTCTTCGTTTACTTTTACTTCTACTTTTAATGACCAACTTCAACATATTGAAGTTTTTGTCATATGAACTACACTTAAGAGTCAACAAAAACAAACACTTATAATCACTGAGTACCGGTATGGTAGTAGGGAATCTATATAACTGAAAACCAATCTCTAATCACTTCCGTTTTCTGATATGTCGCGTATAGGATCAAACGTAATCCGCTATCGGGCTATCACTAACACATGAGATGTTTTCTACGTCTGTTAGTGAGGTTTAAAGTGCAATGTTGTTACCGTACTGTATCAGAGGACCTTTTCATTACAAAATTAGTTTCGGAACCCAAGTTCGGTCATTATGCTTAAATTCCCGAAACCGTTAATTCTCTTCAATAGATTTTTCACAGTTGTCATTAAAATAGTTCTGACCTAGGATATGTGCAACTTATAACCCCGAAGATATGGTATATCCCATACACGTCTTGTTCGTGTTTGAGCAGTAGAATTCGGTAATCCTTGCCTCAACCAATCTACTTAACAAGATACTGACTTTGTGGAGATGAGCTAAAATTAAAAACATGTTAAATGGGCAATAGCTGTTTTTTCAATTTTTTGTTCATTTGCCCCCTGCCCCATTATTACTACTATTGTTTGTTTATTGTTGTTTAACGTCACACTCAAGAATATTTCACTCATATGGAGACGTCACCAAATGCCGGTGAAGGGCTTCAAATCTTGGCTTATGCTCGGCACTTACAGCCATTGAGCAGTGAGGGTTCTTTAACGTGCCGACACCTACTGTGATACGGGACCTCCAGTTTTTACTGTCTCATCCGAAAGACTGGAAACCAAACTGCCACCGGCGGGACTCGAACTCACGACCTCACGACCCAGTGTCGAGCGCGCTACCGACTGAGCCAGGCCGGCTGTATTACTACTAAGATTGATACACAAAAGAGATATAAAAATTGTTACATTCATATATATTTTGTGAAAATTGCTTGAGAAATCCAGGTTTGTCACTGTTGCAGTAGCAATTGATTAACGTTATTTTTTGTATATGAATACCACACTGGACCTGACCTTTTCCCACAAAATATATAAGAATATAAGACCTGCCCCTAAAAAAATGTTAACCTATTTTATTTCCCGGCATTTCGCTTACGACTAACACAATACTTTTGTATTTTGTCGTGATAAATATGTGTACATTTATATACATGTATGAAAGGTTATCCACAGGTGATCAATTGAAATTTGGAGATAATATATATGATCTTGTTTAAAAATCAAATAGTGTTTTTTGTATAACAATCTCTGTGCAGAAATCTGCATTTTAATTTTGAAAAATAACTATAATGGATCCTTTTCTTTTTTTTTCTTTTTTGTTTGTTTTTTTTTTTTTATCTGTAGTTGTATAATTTTGGTTCAGATGGTTTTGTTGTGATATTTTTTATTTCCTTGTCCTACATACTTGTACGAAAATCAATTGTACTTTTTATCTTGCATAACAATTTTTAAATTGAAAGGGACACGATCAAGATGCCTTGTATCTGTTGGACGGAACCAGGAAATCCTGACAACTATATAAAAGGACATATTCCTGTTACACTTGTAAAATATTTTTCATTTACTATAAACAATTGAATAGAAAGTGCACTGACAATGTTTGACTGAGTGGAATGTTTGCCTGTTCGATAGTGCTTGCTGAAACGTCTTTTCCGATTTTGACGAATATTCATTTGAATTTTACCGTGGACTCACGGCGGGCGTGAACAGTAGACGGAATATCCTTACTCCTTCATGGCACCTGGTCCCATCTCTAGACTTCCAGAGGTCCGTGTTTGTCCAATGTTCACCAGATTTGTATGTTGTCATCTGAACCTTCTCACGTTTAATACTTTGGTATCTATGATGTTTATATTGTTCTCAAATGTCTGTGTGTCATTTTACAGCTTGAAATGTTAAATGAAAACAAGTCATGATAAATATTATCTGCGATATACTATTCAGCTTCATGTAGATATGCTTTTCAGATCGATTTGCATTCAACAAATTATTTTATTAGTCTGAATAGCTTTTCTGTAAAACGTTCTATAGTCTGTCCCATATTATTTCATGAATTTCAAAATGAATTTGTAATGCAACCAATCATCAAAATAAAAATATTTAACTGATATGATTTAAAAAGAAAAAAGTTTATCCTGTATCATGTCTACATACTTTTTCTTTTTGTTTGGTGGCTTCAGTTTTTGTAAATACTCTTCCTACGGGAATCTCTGTGTTATCCATGTGATGTCAAATAATTAGGTCATGTGAGTAATCATTAAAATTTTCGCGCCTCTCTTGACAAGAGTTATATGAAGGGGAATAACTGCAAATATATATATATTATTATCGGAAGGAATCGGTGATTGTGTATTAACAGATCAGTGAGCCAGGCTAAATCAGTATGACCAATAAACGTTCCCTTTCTTTTACTTCCGTTCTGAAACTTCGGATGATGGCCGCCATTACATACGTAAAAATCCCATGGGATAATTTTATGTGCGAATATCTAGTACAAAACAGATTAATTTCTATTTGTCATGGACATGGATAATTAATGAAGTGTGTATAGGATACCGCTACGTTAAATTTAAGTGGTACGTATCAACCATTTTACTTTAATCAGCCAAAATCAACAGGCAAAATCACTTGGGACAGACTATAGTAACATTTGATTGATGTCAAACTCAAACTTGTCCACCCATTTTAACCATAATGCAGCATAGAATATCATCCCCTCTATTCTCCTGCTTTTGTCAGGCATATCTATTGACTATCCAGGTCGGAATTTCTCACTCCACACTCTAGGGCGTAGACAAGGTATGACGTCACAATATAATTTATGGCTTTCATGTAATGAGAATGTAGTGCATAGAAACTGTGTCTTATTTCCTTACATTAACATGGAAAGACAATAATAAAAAATGATGGCTGTTTTTGGTAAAAAAGAAAATTTCGATCCTCGTATAAAGAATCTGAGCGACCGATACCCTGGAAACCCGCGGGGAAGATTATTAGAATATTACATGGGTGTGTGAACTTGATATGGAAATCTCCAACCGATTGGTAAGACTCTTTTTGTCAGATTGTCACTTTTAGATTCCCACCACGAGGGTTGAGATTTCCCTTTCCACTCAACACACCCAACATGTTCAAATTAATCCCCATGCTTTAAACACGTTTATGTATATTAAAAAAAACAGACGCAACTTTTTTGTTTTAAAAAAAATCACTTTTCTGTATTATGCTCACATACAAATCCGTCGTTATAAAATGATATTGTAATCATTATGTCATAACGCGTGTAGTTTGTCTACACCCTAAAGTTCTGGACAGAGAAACTCTGGCTTGGTAAAATGGTAAATACGCCTGTCTAAGGTAGGAAGATATATTAATCTACGTGACTTTAATTAAAGGTGGTCTATGTTTAATAGTTTCCATAAGTTCATCAGAGGTTTGCAAAACAAATTTTCATGAAACGTTTAAATCGGATTAACTTATCAACCCCTATGATCACATTTGGACTCATCCAAATCAATAAAATGCATGATACACTGTCATTAATCAGCAATGAGCAAGTTAATTGTACATGTCAATTTCTTGTAAAATTTGGATTCCAAATAATACACTCCTGAATTTTGACAGTAGACTTTAGTATTCTTTGAAATGTATGAGTCCAAATATGGCTACAGGGGTATTGATGAAATCATTATTCAGTCATGTATAAGAGGGCCAAGACACCAAAATCCTAACAGTGTCTAAGACATTATGTTTATTTGAATGCTTATTTAAAACATGCATAATCCTTTTTGGTCCTGATCAGCTCCATTAAACTTTTGCATGAATGTATCCATCGTTCCCACTGGTTGTTCAGAGTAGCCTTTTAACTGTGCCAAAATTACAACAATGGGTTGCCCAAGTTTTCCCTGGCTTAGATAGGCTTTTGCAAATAATATTAATAAAGCTTCACTCAATTGTGTCTTTCGTTTTCAGTCATCTGAGCCATCAGTTCATTGTGACCTATAGTTGGTGTGCTTTGTCTGTCGTCGTGCGTCGGCTGTTAATAACTTTTACACATTTTTTACTTCATCTCAATAATCAGTCTGTCAATGTTAACTACACTTTCGATTAAGAGACCAAATCTGAAGTAGCATACAATTTGTGAATGATAAAGGGAGTAGGACCCAAGAACTAAAACTTGGTACATTCTTAAAAACTTTCCTTCTCACGACCCAACGATGATATTTTTTTTTCACATTTTGTATGCATGGTTATTGAATCACTATCTGAGATAGTTTGCGAATAAACACATTATCCAACGCTTCAAATGACACAGGGTACACAGCCTTATTCTAATGGTTATGAACTAAAAAATCATTGACTTTTTATATACAAAGGTGTTAAAGAAAGTTGTTACTAAGTCTCTAAATTAGGATCGTTTTGACAAAGTTTAAAGGTCAAATGTCAAGGTCACAGACACATAAGTAATAGGAAAATATTCATACACTTTTTGTATCACACTTTATACATTGTTCTCTCCTTCTCAAGAAAAAATTGTTCAATTTTAACAAAACTTATCAAGCACTATCACCACGTGGAGTCGCAAAGAGTGTGCAAATGAAAAAGGGCTAGGAACCATAGGGAATTTGAAAGGGTTACAACGGAACAAAACATGGTACATCTTTAAAAATCTTCTAGTGAACAAATGATCAGATGTTTTTTCAAATTTGAAATACATGTATTTGATTATAGAAATAATATCTAGATCTATAAAGTTTGCGAATGAAAACAACATCTGTTCATAAAGGAGTCACAGACGAGCACTTCAAATGACACAGGGTACAGCTTTGAACTAATGGTTTGTAAACTTAAAACTTATTGATTTTTGTTTACAAAGATATATGAGAAAGTTGTGGGTAATTCTCTAGGGATTATTGTTACAAAGATTCAAGCCCAATGGGGTCAAAAGTCAATGTCAATTACACCTTAGGTAATGGAAAACATCAGTTTTTTTGTGAACTTTTAATTACTATAAGCATTTTCTCATGAATCAATGGTTCAAGTTTAACCAAACCAGGATTGATATTTTGGAAGTTTGCAAACACAAAAGGGCTACGATCCATTGGTCTCCAAAAAGAGCCAAACATGGTACATCTTTGAAAAAAAGTTCATCATAAGTAGGGATAAATTAAATATATATTCACTTAAGTGGTCGTCAATGTCAATTAGGTCTCTTGTTCTCAACTTAACCTTGCTATTTTGAATTAATGAGAAAACTAGGTTTATACGGAGAAATTCTAGTTTTAACTCATATGATATAGTCGCGTCATATAATGGATCTCTTCTACGAGTTAATGGATACATCAGCTACCTCTTTGGTCAAGTCACGGTCCAGAGTATATTCTGTGCCGCGATTCATTGGGTCTATTCCTACTCCAGTGTTTGACACGACAATTATCTTTGGTTTTATCTTTTAAGTACATATGAAGATTATTATTATAATAGGCACTTTTCTTTTTATGTTATATCAAATGTCGTCGATGAACTAAATCCGTTTTCCCCCTTGTTGTCCTCTTTGGTCTAAAACTACAAACGGGTCTTGTGGTCACCTGAGCAGTAAGTGTTTACAGTTGTATTGTATTTCACATATAATTTGTACAAAACCTTTTTGTTTGAATCGTCTGTTTATCTATCCGGAAAACGTGTGTGTCGAACACAATCAGTTTGATTTCGACAGTGTTAAGCCCATGTTTATACAAATGTTGAAATATGCAACTGAAATCTTTATTAAGTGTAAACTTTATGGAAAATATTTAGTATAAAAGAGTTAGATTATGATTCTAATATAATGATAATTGATCGTTCCACGGGCATTTAAATTTAGACGAAATGCTAATAAATTATCCGTAAGTTCATTGTACACTATTTTTATTGAAAACCATTTTTTGTTTATTGAAAACAATTTTAATGTAGGCGAAATATCTTCTTCTTTCCGTAACATTGTGTCAAAATTCGTCACAAACACTTACCATTTATTGTTTTCCTCTCTGATACGGGCGTAACTAGTTTTCCAATGGTGTCTTCTCACTTAGCCAAAATGTTATATTTTAAGGTTTACAGGAAAGGTATTCTGTTGGCTATCTGAGACTGGGTGTGACAGGCAGGACAATAGGAGTTAACTACAGGTAAGATTAAGTTTCATAAAACATACAGTCGAGGTTTTTAAAACTGGGGGGTGATACATGGTATAGAATAAAAAAGAAAAATAGATTTTCAACAATATTTTTCAGAATTTTAAATTCTGTGAGAAAAAAAAAATAATTTAAGAAACAAGCGGGAAAAATCGTAACAAATGAAGTTAAATCTTTTTAGTCAATAAAATAAAAAGCTATTGCTTTAAAAACACTGAGATATATCTGAGAAAATTATATCCATTATATATTTTTCTAATGCTATTACATTTGTCCAAGTTCCGAATTTGTACAGGTGCAGATTCCTGTTTCTGGGGGGGGGGGGGGGGGGGGGGGGGGGGGGGGGGGGGGGGGGGGGGGGGGGGGGGGGGGGGGGGGGGGGGGGGGGGGGGGGTGGGGGGGGGGGGGGGGGGGCGGGGGGGGGGGGTTAAAAACATTTTTTTTATTTTACTTATAAGCGTATATTTTATTAAGTGGAATACACAGACCTTATTATAAAAATTATGCAAAGAATTTAAAGTGCAGATGAAAATACATTTAATATAAACACAAACAAACAAGTTAAAAGTAATTAAATGCAAAAATTATCCACAATTCTAAACATTTAAGTTAAATTATTTTATTGAGATTTGTAAATAATACATTGACTGAGAATATTTAACAATTTTCAACAAAACATTTTATCGTATCATGTGAGGCAAAAGAATAATATTCAACAAGGGTGAGTGCATACTTGGAGTGTAAAGTAAATATTCTTCACTGATAATTTTTTTTTTTTTTTTTTTTTTTTTTTTTTTTTATTTGCATTTTTGTGCCGAGACCTCTGCTTAAATGGTAACTACGCCAATAATAGTATACTAATACAACAAATAACACACATTTTATTGTTGACATAGAAAAATATTAATACTTTAAAAATGGGACATAAGTATAGGATTTCCTTACTCTGTGTAATTTGGTTTACATTCTGTGGGTTATAATTTTTGGAGATTTCAAAATCAGAGACGTTGACAGAAATTGTTGGAGTGCAGGGACCGACAACTCTGTGTAATAGATTGGATAATGACAAGTTTGGATGGAAAGGGAGATAAATCTAGTAATATCCCCTGACTTTTGTATGTTGGATTTATAAGTGAACTAATTATTCACCTGTGTCATCATTTAGGTGTATCCGTTATTGGTGCAATTTATGTATACTTCAAATTACGTTTGTATTTATGACAGCGATGTTTTATTCATCATTGTAGATCTAAAGGTAAAATCCGTTTACTCATACGAGGTTTTCCCAGACAGCGCCATAAAATTTATGTTCCCGAAGGAGAAATTCAATTTGTTCCACGCGGCAATTATTCTCACGGATATTCTAACTTTGATATTCATCATTGTAAGAAATACCTGTGTTACTCGTAGCCTTCTATTCGCTACCTAGATCCACCAAATTAATCAGTAATATTATCTGCATCGCCTTGAATGTTTAATCTGAAAAAGTTTTTGACGTTTAAGCTCCTAGTATAAATTCTATTGTGTAATGAAATTTAATACTTTAAGGATTCCTTGTTATGTGACGAGAAATCATAAAAAATCAAATATACCTGTACACCGCCTGGTAATCAGATTACATGCCACAGGTAAACGTGCGTTTAACAATATAATGCATATATCGATATTTAGTGAATGAGTTTCCTTTCACATTCATAGTACGTGCATATCTATGGATTGAATACATGATTACGTTCGTAACCCATCCACAAGTATGTTTACAATTAACAACATAAAAACAAAATTTACCCCGCCTAAAATGTTTAACATTATATTATGATGTCACGCCACTAAATACAAATTCAATTCGAGGGAGACATTTTAAAGATTTTGTATTCGCCCAGTTACTGATCGGATCTCCCAAATAATATTAATCCCCTCTTGAATTGCATAAGGAGGGGTACCTATTTTATTAAGTTGTATATTTAATCAATTTCTAAAATCATTGTCCTATTTCAGGGCTCCGGAAAATTGTTTTTTAAATCCGCACATTCATATTAATCCAATGTTAAGTAAGAAGAATTGTGTGACTGTGTCGGGTAATTGTTTCAAGTGCACACCGGAAAACGTATGGAAAGGGAATAGATCTTGTGTTTATTCAAGATTTAAAGTTTTAACAAGGGACTCACTGTGGATATGCGAGGTGTAACGTGGAATTACAGCAGGTTCGAATGAAAAACGTAAACCCTATATTACGTATTTTGTCAACCATTTGGGCGAAGTTTCTGAATTGACCTATTAAACAATGTTCCGGTTGGCATTTAAAGTAGTGTCACGTTCATCCTCTAGATTTACTTTACCGAGGGGAAGCGGTGTAGATGTAAACAGACTTAATCTTAACAATGGGAATGTGCATAGACTTCTGAATTCTACGGATCCGTTTTGGAACGTGTTTTTGAAATTCTCTACGAATATGTCGAAGAATGCTAGCTATAAAGTGGTTGTAAAAACCGGGGATAGAAAACGGGCCGGTACAGACGCTAATGTCGGGATCATTTTACACGATGATCAAGGTAATAAAACAGGTGCTAAAAATCTGGACAAATTTTTACGAGATGACTTTGAGAGGGGCCAAAGGGATAAATTTGTTGTAAAGGACAAGGTAGATTTGGACGAAATCCATGAGATCGAACTTTGGCGAGACGACAAGGGACTATATAGCGACTGGTTCGTGGATTATGTGGAAATTACAATTCAAAGTACAGGAAAACTTTATGTATTTCCACTTTACAGGTGGATAAGACCAAATTTCCACTACAAAATAATCCACTTGGATACGTTTCTTCCTCAAGATGATCCGCATCTGGATCAGAGAAAACTGGATTTGGAGGATAAAAAGAAAGTGTACACACTTTATCAGAAAGCCCCAGGTTTGCCAGCGCAGGTAAGATATTGATTACATTGCAGTATCTCAGCACAGGTGCAAAACTGTGTTTGAAATTGACAGTTTAAGGTAGGCTTATAATGATATGAAAACCTACATAGCTGCACTATTAGACCTCTAAGCCCCAAATCCTCTTTTTAAACCTGTTAGCAATATATATATATATATATATATATATATATATATATATATATATATATATATATATATATATATATATATAATGTTATGCTTGTTCTTTACATGTTAGATCTATATTAAAGAAATGAACTCAAAAGGATTGCTAACATCTATATATGTATATATATATAATATATGTATATATGTATATATATATATATATATATATATATATATATATATATATATATATATATATATATATATATATATATATATATAAAGGATCATTCATAATGATAAAACGATAAATCTGGTACCAGGGTCCCCATCAATAGATTTTAGATGTATCTACTCTGAATACAATAACAAGGAAAGTTTTATATTTTAGAATGTGTGACAACTGCATCAATTGACATCAACGTGATTTGAATAAATTCATATGGAGTTTGAAATTTTCTTTGCACAATTATCAGTTATACTGAACATCATTCTTGTGAACATAGACAAGATTAATCCATATTTTGAAAAATAAATCACATCAAATATATTACTGGATAAGTTACATGTAAATATAATGCTCATTTCAAGTGTACAACATGATATTATAGAGCGAGTCTATACAACACATGGCACCGATAATAAAAATACAAGTATTTGTAACACTCTTTGTAACTCAAACGGAAGTTAACATTTGAAGATAAATTAGATTGTTCTAAATGTTGATGTATCTTTAGTTAAAGTTATGCATACAAATATCTTTAAATAGATAATAGATCGCACAAAACTTATGAATAATATACACACAACAGAATACATATTGTAGGAGCGGGTCTCTGGAATGTATTTGTTATATTACCTGATCGATATACTGGAAGTCAATACATCGTGGCGACATAAAAATGTATAATATATGAGTGTCGTCCACAAAGACAATCGGGATTGTTGTAAAACAAAAACTGGTGAGAGCACGGTTATCTCGATATATATATATATATATATATAGAGAGAGAGAGAGAGAGAGAGAGAGAGAGAGAGAGAGAGAGAGAGAGGCGGTTCGATAATTGCAGGTGTAGATAGCAGACGACACTTTATATCTAAATGGACAATTAAAAACAAAGTGAAGATTCTTCCAAGATGATGTCATGTCAGTTTTTTTTTCATTTCTCGACAGGGCGTTAAGATTAAAACCCAACAACTGTTTGGTATCTATGTACACCCATCAGCTATAAGTACAAGTACATTCCTGCACTCACTTTCACATGTATCTTAGGGATTTCCACCTCTAGAACCTTCCATTTTTATCCGTGAGATTTCGACCTCTAGGACGTCATCAGATTTGTGGGTATTTTGATCTTTGGAACACACCTAATGCAATATGTAGAAAGTAGTCCGTCGATAAAACCTCGCAGTCCCTTCTCTTACCCGTGAGGTTGCGACCTCTTATAACATCCTTGGATCTGGATGTATCATTTGGCCATTGGAATCACCCTTCCTGGAATATCTGGGAAATAGTCGACTAATATATATATATATATATATATATATATATATATATATATATATATATATATATATATATATATATATATATATATTTAAGGGTCTCGAACATTAAAACCTCTCTTTCTGAATGTTTTATCATGAAGTAACTGACCAGTAAAACATGCTATTTTGTATGTAGGGAAGTCGGGGATCTATCCCTTCATGTCACAGTTTCCTTTATGACTTTATCTATTCACCGCCATGTCCATAAAGCTGTCGACCATATTAAGTTTAAAATATATATTGAAATAATTTAATAAAAACAAATACACCAATGTTTAAGTTTTTTTTCCATCCTATATTTCACATGGCTAAACATCACTTTAACATGTACATAGTCAAATGAATGTTTTTGGATAGGAGCACTAAAAATGTAAAAGAAAAATATGCATAGGCGTCGGAGCCGGGGGGGGGGCTAGGGGGGCTTAGCCCCCCCACTTTTTTTGCAAAGATAGGCATAGGTGTTGAAAATTGGGGCTTAGCCCCCAAGACGTTTCTGGCGTGTGTGTGTTTTAAGTTGGTTTAGCCCCCCACTTCTGGCGTGTGTGTGTTTTAAGTTGGTTTAGCCCCCCCCCCCCCACTTTCAATTTGCTTCCGACGCCTATGATATGGAAATCTTCATGACCCAAAACAGGTAAATTTATGTTTGATTTATAGCCATACGGTACCATCAAGTGCAGATAAACCTACTTTATGTTCACTAACTTTTATACATCAAACACAGGTCTAGAATACATCACAGACGTATCTAGTGACAATATATACCAGTGTATACAGTCTAGATGATTTATAATGTTTTAAAGACATCATTTTTAAACAGCTTACCTGTACACACTCGACAATTTATAGACAGTGAAACTATGACGTATGGCTAATTAGGCACACTGACAAAATTAAAACACTTTATTGTTTGTGTAAATATGCTAATCAGTTCACACATTAATCGGGAAAGTAAAATTACGACTAGGGTCAACTCGTACTGGTATGGTCATCTGTAGCGCTCCGTTCATGAATTGTGCATATATGTATAAAAAGTCATGTAAAAATTATTTAGATCTCTCTCTCTCTCTCTCTCTCTCTGTGACACGCAGTACACACACACGTTTGTATAAAGGGCTGAATAACGCTACACCTTACGTGACTTTCTTCAATTTTCCACACGCCTGTCAAAGAAAATTTGACCAGATTTTTCTCGAGATCAAAACTTGAACCGGTTCGACTTCAAATTAGTACTGTTCTTTTGAATCATCTAGATTTCTAGTTATATGCGTTATTTTACAACATGCGCCGACCTATTTATTTCCATTGTTCAATCCCTTTCAAAAATACGTATTGCTAGTATCGATTGAACAAAATTTTACGAGTTTTATAAGCCGTAAATAGTCAGAGGTACATGTAGTATAGCTAACATTTTTCTTGTGTGCTCATGATAGTTCACGCATACCTTATTGATAAAGAAAGAAAGATAAAGTTAAAGAATGACTGGTTTTAACTTTTGTGTGTTTTGTTTGCAAAGTGTCATATGACATTGATTTCGTGATCGACCCTCGCCATTTATACAGAAAACGGGATTTGAAGTATACACCGACGGTAGTTGAATACTTTTAATTTTGGAGAACAATAATCTAATCTTCCATTTCACCACGCATTACGGGGTTATATGAAAAGTTCAGATGACGAACTGTATTCGTATCGTATCAAAATGCTATTGATATTGTCATTGTTTACATGCACTTTAGAAGCGTCCATTTATTTGACGCGAATCAAAGTGATATTAAGGCGGAAGTATTTTCTTATGGACGCGACGGGCGTGGGTCTTATTGACAAAAAAAAAATGTCTTTTTGAAAATGGCATTAGAAATACCATACATATGCAAACAAATATTAATTCTGTAACCTTTGGGGCGTTCACTGATTTGTACGATGATGGGAAATAAATGTAGTATTTTTTTTTCTTTTCCGGTAAGAGAGAAATAGAACATGCACAGGGCAAGGGTTCAAAGTCCTTCATTTGACTTCAAAATCATTCTACGTGTAAAATATTTTATTTACCGAAGGGATAATATATATGACGATTCCGTTGGCATTCCGTTGGTACATATAAACTCCATCTGCTGCTTATAGAAAGCGTGCATCTTATTCTCCTTTCACCTAAGGCAACCCATATATATTCTGTTCACTACGATCACTGCATTAACTCGGAGGATGTAGAGAATCGGAAACGGAGCGGCGCTTGAATTATTCGAGTTAAAGGCAACCCGCCAGCGTTCAATTTCTACCGAAGCTCGATCATGCCAAGGGATAAATATATAGTAGTTTAATCTGGCGACCGACCGACATTAAGTCTTTCCAGTTTGCATTGGTAAGATTATGACATTGGATAGTAGGCGCAAAATTTTAAAAAGGGAATATTATTACAGAGATATATTTTAATGTGACACATGTGGGCTTCTATACATTACTTCTTTCATTGCGTGAGCAGGGAAGTAAGGCTTCAGCTGTATTGTCACAGAATGGCAGATACATTTATCGGCAAATATTCTAATTTTAGCGTAGTGTTTAAGTGGCTTGGGAGACATGTTATTATAATTCAGATATCTGAGTATCATCAGCTCTAAAGTACTACTCAAGATAACATACGGTAACCTTCAACGAAAAGCATCGGTTCCCACCGTAAATATGAACTACTCTACTTACTGCGTGTACTTGATACTCATCTCATTCATAGCAAATGATAGATATGGCGTAGTATGACACATCTGAATCTTAATCAGTTATAGTTAGTGTAAACATATAGTAAGTCGGACTAGGACTATGTAAGTGTAACCAGTCGGTAGCGCGCTCGACACTGGATCGTGAGGTCGTGAGTTCGGGTCCCACCGGCGGCAGGTTGGTTTCCTGTCTGTCGGATGAGACAGTAAAAACTGGAGTCCCCGTGTCACAATAGGTGTCGGCACGTTAAAGAACCCTCACTGCTCAATGGTCGTAAGTGCCGAGCATAGGCCAAAATTTGAAGCCCTTCATCGGCATTTGGTGACGTCTCCATGTGAGTGAAATATTCTTGAGTGGGACGTTAAACAACAATAAACAAACAAATGTAAGTGTAACAGATGCATTGTCGGAGGACAATGGCACATCGCAATGCCATAGTGCACGTACATAGTAGTAGATCATCATCTATTGAAATGTTTCGTGGCGAACATCGAAGTGGTGGACCTGTAACTTAAATCTAGGGATATTGATGTTGTGGTCTAAAATATGTTACTGCCACTGACCGCCATCATATAACTTATAATTTATATGCATATGCAGTCTGCATGGCAGGCGATGTGCTATGGTTCGCAACCGAACGACTGGTGCTGGATGCAAGGGTTCCGTGTACCTTCGAATTCTGTCATAATTTCGTATGCACACATTTACATCTAGTGACAGACTATAAAAATCTGTGGAAACGACAATTCTTGCCAGAATATGACAGAAACCTCATGCTACCATACTTCATCATTGTATTTAGCTCATGTCTCATATGATCTTTATTCAATCAGGGCCCGAGAACACAAACAAGGGAATTCTGAGACACATTTTATTCTCAAAAATTAAGAATTTACTCATCTGAGTAAAAAGTGAAAACTCGCGGACCATAAAACAACTTTAGAACTTTCGCACCTGAGGTAAGATTGTCAAGGGGCAGTGTACATATGTCCCAATATATGTCCCGATTCACATAACTTCGATCTTTGAATATAATTCTTACTATAAACTACGAATAATTATTTAATAACCAACCAAGACGTATAGAATGCGTTAAAAAATCAAGTAGGCAGCCCGTTTTGTGGCATAAAAGGGGAATAGATATATACCTTTTTAAAAACAATTAAAAACGTCTTGTAAAATGCCAATACATGACCAAAGTCAGTAATTTATACATATAATATGTCTAATGTATATAATAAACGATATTCAAGATACATTAGCTAAGAAAAAATTACTCGGAACATATACTGGGGCACATGTACCGGACTTAACTTACACTGTCCCTATTGTTAATGTACACAAACGTCGTATGGCCAAAACAAGAGAAAGAAGTGTTGGTCTCCTAAACCTATTTCGCTCAAATAACCCGTTGTTTTCGAAAGCTACAGTAATAAATATGTCCCGAAATACTCTAGGGCGACAATGACTATGACATTTGCGTTTATTTATCCCGAGGCGAACATAGGGGGCAGCTATTTTCGCTGTTAAGAATTACTCACTAGTAAGTCAGCTACATGCCGTATTTAAAGCGACTTAAGCTGTCACGATGATTATTTTTGTCCCCTGACATATAGTCGAGAATATGATAAAATGTGTTTTCAAATACATTATCAAACACATAAAACATTGTAACAGATCTTCTTTTCGAAGTTATTTGTTTTATTAGAGTTTAGGTTTTCCCGTACCTTAAAAAATCCAGCTGTATATCCGTATGCAATGACCTTTCAGATAAAGTCTTTCGCCATATCAAATGTACTTCGTAATTCGGTCAAGGGATCTCGGTCCTTTACGCGCTCGGACTGTTAAAGTCGACCGATTTTTAATGTGTTTTATATTCATTTTTAAAATACAAGACGTGTTTTTTATTGGAAATTGAATGTATTATGTAAAATATATGCTTTTCAACGCTATTTTAAATACCTGAAGAAAATCGGATGAATATATGAATAAATATATCTGGTTACTAAAAGAAATGTCTCCGATCTTTAATGTTACCCTGAATACTGACATTGACAAAATCAAAATAATATAACTGTGAAAAGTATGCGTACCTCACGTTTTACAATAGTGCCGCCATGTCCGGCGGAGTTGGGCAGTTCATGATCATTTGTGTCAAGAATTAAAAAAAAGCCGAGAATGCGATGGGACGAGTTAAAAATGGGTCGAGATCACCCAATATACCCGACACGTGGACAATTTAGAAACGAATGTTTTGAAACGACGAAAAAGACAAACTTTGCCTGATTTAGGTGTGAAATGATGATGTACGAAAAAAAAAAACCGCAAAGGGTAATAAGAACAGACTGTATATTAACTGCAAATACCACGCATTTATTGATCACTCGGATATCTTCGTAAAAAATTACCGAAAGTTAATTTGCAGTGCTCAAAGTATGGCGGACAAAAAATAACTGATATTACGGGTTACGTTTGGCAAGATTGTTGAAATTTTACACATGCAATTGTTATTCTAACCACCAGATGGTCTCTTTGGAATATATATGAGATAGAATATTACATAAAATGGGCATGTAATTTTTTTTACCTACGACAGCTCATATCGCTTTAAGTATTTTATCACTTGAGAAAGAAATTTGTCTTAGAATTTCTATATGGTTCTCACCTTTACCCAAGTTGAGAAAAGTCTCAAGATTTGAGTAAAATCTTGAAGTTGAGTAAAAAAAGTCTGAAAATAGTTCTATGTCCCTGGTCCCAGTTCCAGTGTGGTGTTCATATACATATAGTAAGGTTGAGTTAATCAATTGCAAGTGAATAAGTACCAAACCTAGGTTTCTCGAGCAAATTTCACAAAATATATAGGGATTTAAGATTTTATGCCTATGTATATCTCTTTTTTGCTATTGTATATTAATCTAAGTAGTAAAAAAAGAAAGAAAATGTTTTGGACAAAAACCACAGCTAATGCCCCTTTAAGTATTTTATCACTTGAGAAAGAAATTTGTCTAAGAATTTCTTTATGGTCCACTATTTTACCCAAGTTGAGAAAATTCTCAAGACAAGTAAAACATTTGTCTGAGAATAGTTTTATGGCCCCTGACCCGGATTTCGAGCTGCGCCTTTTGATATTTTCCATAGTACATGGTTAAATGATCATGAGCTAAGCCGATTAGATCATAGCACCGTGTATTACGTTATAATAAACTCGACTGCATCTCGTTTATTATATAATGTAATGCACGGTGGATATGATCTAAACTTTACATAAAGTGTAAAAAGCAAAGATGACAACGTTATGAGAATCCTTGCTGTATCCACATCTGCTAGAAACCCTTGAATCTAGCACTTATAGAGGTGATCAAGGCACAGAAAATAGATAGGCCTACAACCAGATAAAGAGTTGAGGTCTGTGATGGCCGCCAATAACTTCACAAGTAAGACATGCATAAACAGTGAACTACATTGTAATTAAATTGGTATTTCATCAATATTTGAAACATGCTTATAGCCCATTTGTCTGTTGTTCTGTGTTGCTGAAATGCGCCACCAGTCAAGGAGATCCGACTCATAACTCAAAAAACCATAGTAGGCCTCACATGAATACATGAATCGTTGTTTGAGCGTGTTTCTGTCACATTTCACAAATTATTTATTTATACCATAGGTTTGCATTACACAATTACTGCATATGTTTCAATCAGACTTTATTTTGAAGTATTGATGCGATAAATTATCGTTATAAATAATTCAATTTGAACCACTTTTAAAGGAACTGAAAATATATGAGGTTCATTGAAAAATTTTACATGAATTTAATCGTTAAAATTTCAAAAAACTATATGCCAACATTTTTTAAGTTACAACTCCTTATACATTTACGTCTCCGTTTGAATTTAGGATCTTTCATTTTGTGAAACTTACAAATAGACTGCTGAAGAGACAGTTTAACACTCTTGCCTAACAACAAGTATACTCCGACAGTAGCGACAGTAGTACCTCTATGAGTCGAACTTACATGAGTTGACTTTCTCGGTGTTCCGAACTACTGGGATAGTCTCGAATACTGATGTTATTAACTGCTACTTACAAACAGTATATACGCAGTCCTGATGTTTCGAACTTATCTAGGATATCCCTTGAACTTCGACTTAGTTTTTCTGAATTGTATAGGAGTACTGTCTCGTAAATAGAGAAAATGAAAAGTAATTGGTCCTTCAACTCATTTATAACCGATCAACAATATACCTCTAGAATACAACGTTAAAGGTTTTTTTATTACTGTAAACCCAACTATTGATAACTTTCGTAATTTCTTTGTGATTTGATTGTAATTTGATTTTTTTTTACGCCGCACACAACAATTTGTCATTTACATGGTGGTGAACAATTTTAATGGTGCAGGACAGAATTCGGTTACAATGTACCCGGCCGGAAGATACCATCGGCAAACCTTTTTCACAAAATCAGCTTAGGTTCCAGTGGGGCTCGAACCTGCGCTGACCAGAGGTCATAGACCACTGTGCATATTAAATCGAATACCTTTACGATCTCAAGGTGTCCATTAATTACCAAAACAACTTCATGGAAATGATGTATATAGTGGATTGAAGACAAACACAGATCCTTTATCAAACTAAAAGACGGGACCGGGTCACATTTACTTACATGGTTGGGTGGGCATATCTAGCAAATACATTGTAGGTCATAACCGTTATATGTCAATTGTCAGGTAGAAGGGCCTCAGTGGTCGAGTGGTTAGAGCATGAAGTCTCTCACTTCTTGTTGGCGTAGGTTCGAGTCCCGCTGGAACCTAAGCTGAATTTTGTGAGAAGGATTGCCAGTTGACTTGCTGAAGGCCCGTGGTCTCTTCACGGGCAGCCGGGTTCTCTCCTCCACCATTAAAATATTATCGCCACCATATAACTGAAAAAAATGTGTGGCGTAAAATACTATTCAAAATAAAATCAAACTCAGGTAGAAAATCTGAACAAGATATTTTGTGAAATGATGTGTTGAAATTCCAGCATTGATTGTCTATGACAAAAAATTGTAACTGCAAAGTATGGAGTGTGTTGGTGTCGGAAATGATCGTATGTTGAACAGGATATAGAATATGCGTGATAACTGACTTTTTGGGAGTGTGTGTTTGAATAAGTAGTATTTTTGATTTTTAGTTCTTATGTGTCACACTAACATTAGAATGAATGTTGATTCTTTGTTATTATCTGACCATATATCTCTATCTGAATAACCATCGAAATAAATCGCTTAATCATCTAGATATTTGCTTCTATACTCTGTTGCATAAACATATAAATAAAGGTAACCTTTGCATTCTATGAATAGTAGAACATATTATAGGTTATACTAGAAGTGGAGCACAAAATGTGCCCATAGAGATGCAGTACAGTTGCAAAACACGCCTAACGCCGTCATCGTCAAAGTGATTGCGAAACACATTGATGACAAAAGTATAACTGATTCAGGAAATCGACATGATCAACTGCGCATGCGTGTATGTGTTATCAGTGATTAGCTTTTGTAGAACTAAAATAAACTTTATATTAATTGGTAAATTTTGTTTCCTCGGATAGATGCAGCCAGAAGTGTTCGACATAGCCAGAGTTCATTTTCGATTTAGCATTCATATTTTCTACTATTGTTTTTCTGGATGTAACATCAAAATCTTAGCTTTATGTACATATTAAAATAGCATATGTCGGTCATATGAGAAGAGGGAAGTTCTATGTGAACAATTAATCATATTATGGCCAGTTTACTATAGTCTACATATATTGTTAATTTCCTCCTTTCATTTTTTTCTTCACAAATGTTTTATTTATATTTCCCATGATGAAATTGATTAATGTTATTTAATTTCATAACAGCTTGGTTATATGTTTATACATTTCATACCGTATATAGACAAAACTATGCATATGGTTCTATCTGCATCACCAGACTGCACGCGATCGTTGTAGCGGATGGATTCAACAATTAAGAGCCAAGTTCTTGTTGAATCCATCCGCTACAACAGTCAAGTGCAGTTTGATCATCTATGTGGTTTTGTATTAATTACATACATTTGTGTGATTTTTTTTTATTTATTACATGTCACTTATTTACCTATCATACATGTATGTACATAAATTTACAAAAAAAAAATCATTCCGCTTTTAACGACGCCATCAAATATATTGGATGACATGAATCCCATTTAGAATAGTAGCTCCGGCGAAATTTCCGCATCCTACTATATATACAGTGCAATACGACGTTACGTATTGCATGGACGTGTTGGACTCCGTATTGTAACTGCATGCATATGGTTACACCATGACATGCATGTAGTAAATGTTTATCAGCCGTTAGACCTAACTGGTATGGCTTCCCATCTTTCAGATACTTATCAAGGTGTGGCAGTGTCGCATAACACCCACGCTGATACTTTCAAGCCGTCTGATATGTACCATATTGTCATTATAACATGTAACTTTTAATTCTATGTTAACAACAAATTATTTCCCCTGTTCCACTGGATTGACTGGAATGTCGTGAACTGATCGGAAGCCATATTGTATCAATCTCTAGTCTCCTTAGACACCGCAAATCAATATAACGCAAACGTTTGCTTCAATGTTTTCAGAATTGACCGACATAATTGCGTTACGTTGAAATTCATGCTTTATATTGTTTAAAGTCGGTGTCTGGGTGTTTTCAACCCTTCAAGTATTGAATAACGAAAAATTTACGTCAAATGCAAAGCTAAAATGTTGTCATACAACAGTACAATTTGCTAAAGGATACCAGTAATGCCGCAGCTAACCTATTGTCTTTAGACGCTGAGGATTTTGAATAAAGAGTTTTATATTATTGTTTGTTTTCTTTTTATTGTTGACATCGTGTTTTGCCGCATTCAAAAACTGTTCTGTAAATCAGTTGCGTGATCACTTTGAGTTTTTAATGGTGGAGATCCTGGGAGAACCAGGTTAAGGCTACATATACCTGAAAAATATATACCACAGTGACGGATCTTCCACAAGTAAACTGGTGTATTGTATGAAAAATACAGAATGAAAAAAAAAACTGATATAGATTTTGCAAACATTGATGCAGTCTTGATATAGAACAAATCAAATAAAAAACTAGCTATCATGGCTCAACTAGTTTACTTTGTAACGTCCAAATTGCTCCAGATTTTATAAATTATTGAAAACAATTGTGCTTTGATCTACTATGGTCAATTTGTCTATCGTTTTCTTAATTTAAGAAGAACAAAACTATGATTTCTCTGTTTAGTATAATCATAAACCAGGTCAAATTATCGATAGGCACTTAAGATAGTTCATTAGGTTTGAACTTATCATCGGTCCTTGAATAGAGGAGGACAGGGTTTTCAAGATATTGAAATAATTATTTAGTCGAACAGGCGAAGTCCAAGTATTGCAGATTAATACGTCTGTGATAAAGTGTTTCAAGTAAATCTAAGTAAGCAGGAGTATGTGTACGTGAAAAATTAAATGAATTCTTTTCATGAAATTCTAAACGATCAAATAATAATTCTATTATCTGTTTAATCTACGCCGCTAATACCGTTGATTTCCTATTCTCTTGTCTACTTTACATGTGTTGTTTCTTCACTTCATTCCCAAGAAGATGAAGTAGAGAAAGTTCACAATCAAGGTCGAATTGTTTGAAATACATGTATATGGTGTGCATAATATATCCTATATATAGGTTATGTAGTACTTGGAATTCTTGTTGATGTGTAAGCTGTTCTGTTTCCCCTCAAGTAACTCACCACACCCTTACACCCAATAAATCAAATCCACCATCTATCTATCTACCTATCTATCTATCTGTCTATCTATCTATCTATCTATCTATATATAATGTAAACCTCAATAAGTCCATGTAAGAGGTGTTGATGTGCAGTGTTTAGAATTTTACCAGTGTTTTACGCCACACTCAACAATTTTTCAGTGATATGCTGGCAGTCAGTTTTTAATGGCGGAGGAGAGAACTTAACTGGTTACAATGTATACGGGAAGAGATCACCAGCCTTCCGCAAAGTGAACCGGCAAATTTTCTCACAAAAATTAGCTTATTAGGTTCTAACGGAGCTCGAACCTGCGCTGACCAGAAATGAGAGAATGCATGGTTCAAAGCACTCTAACCACTCGGGCACAGAGGCCCCCAGGAATGTTCAGAGAGAGCGACGTAAACGTAGCAACTGCTAGTTGCAATTTATAAGGGAAAATATGCCTGTAATATCTTCTGCATGTTAAATGCAAAAAATAGCTTCACCATATAATCTCTCTCTCTCTCTCTCTCTCTCTCTCTCTCTCTCTCTCTCTCTCTCTCTCTCTCTCTCTCTCTCTCTCTCTCTCTCTCTCAGGACAGACACCTAAAGATAAAAAGATAATTACTTTGCTGTCGTCAAGTGATTGAAAGAAAGAGGGAAAAACAAGAACTTTCCGGAGTTTCCGGATAAGACATGAAACCGAGATGGCACGTAAGGTTAAATAGGTCCTAACAATAGCATGTTTCTTTAGCTTGGGTCAACATTTGTTTCGTTATGTTTACCTGGTGGCTTTTCCATCGATTTACAAGTTCTTTGGAAAATCAAACTTAAACACAATAAAACCATTTAATTCATATTTTTCCTAATTGACATTAAAGTTGTTCTGAGCGTAAAATTCAAATTGCAGTAAAATGTCCAATATATAATTTATATATTTTTTCTCTTAGTAGCGTAAATCAAATACACATGCATTTGTATCGTCCTGGACAGTATCAATTAACATCTGCATTTAATTTTGATTCAGCTACGTTTAACACTCAAGGCACACGCGCGCATGTACGTCAGGAGTGAACATGATGACATTCATATGCCATCTTTTACTAAGGACGTGTGTTACTGTGATAACAGAATCATATATATCAGATTATTCGGTTACACAATAATGTTACAAAATTACCGGAATGATAAAAAATTCTTATCATATGTAGCATCCTCCCATTAATTTTTACGCTATCAATGTACAATCAAATTAGATGTTGTAATAGAGTAGTGGCGTTCATGAACCTCGTTATTTACATCATGAGAACATTGTAATAAAAACAACCACTTTCTTCAAAACCTACATCCGTCCTGCAGTACGGAATATCTTTCTCAATTTAAAAATATGCAGCGATTTTAATCCATTTTTACAAGTATATATATATGGGGGACAGGAAATAATTTTGCGATGTTTATATTCTCACATCACTTATTCAATTTGAATAGGCAGCAACAATGGGATGTGCTAAGCTTTGAACTGTGCTAATTTTCAACCTTGGTTCTTAAAATTCCAGAATTAAGATTCCATGTGGCTTTTCTTCGAACTTATCAGGAACCGCCAATGAAAACTACTCTGTGTGTGATATAAAACCAGCCAGCGGATATCTCCTTCAGACTTCTAGTTATCATCTGTATGCATGTACTGTGAAACCGCACCAAAAGCAGCGAGGAATATGTTTCATAATTGAGATCTATATTAACACCTGTTTCAATCAAAATTCAATATTTTACTTTTCAACATGGCCGACACCACTGACTACGTTGTTGTTGTTCAAACAGGCGACAGGTTATTTTCGGGTACAGATGCAAATGTTCAAATTATACTGCACGGTAAAAATGGAAATAAAACGGAGCAAACGAGGTTGGATAACTTTTTCATAAACGATTTTGAGCGAGGACAGAAAGATACATTTAATCTGAAAGATAAAACGTATATAGGCGATGTTGATACTATTGAAATATGGCGGGATGATTTTGGTGTAGCGTCTGCTTGGTATGTTGACACCATTACAGTTTGTTGTGAAAAATCCGAAAAAGAGTTCATTTTCCCCGTTTTTCGATGGATTAGGTCCGACCGCCATCAATTGATTCGACATTTAGATACGTCACTTCCGCAAAATGACACTCTAAAGGACCAACGGAAGCTGGAACTGGAAGAAAAACGAAGGGATTACGTATTCCATGTCAAACTTCCTGGACTTCCGGCACAGGTATAATATAGCTGATTTGTTGTGTCAATCCTGTAGTATTTACAAAAAGTAATTTTAGGCCACCTGAGTCGCTGGGGACCTATTGCAATTATTTGTTATCCGACGCCATGTATATAAACTTTTGAAAAAAATAATATTTACACATCTCAAAAACCGCTCGGTCATTTCTCTTACACTTTGCTATTAATATAGCATCTCTTCGGATGGGAATTTCATAATTGACCTAGCTCTTTTGTAAATGAGATACGTAAAGGTATGCCATCAAGTCGCCGTACTAAACACACACGTGCACACAGGAAATGCAACGGCATATATACATGTACCGACAATTTGTATTTTATAAAAAAAAATGTCGTTTACCGATACATTACAGCTGAGCTGTATATTTTCTCAGTTATTCACCATCTGTTCTCAGATATTTTTCAGCTGTTCTCAGTTTTATTTCGGCTGTAACTGTTATATCTCGACAGCGCTCAGGTATATTTCTTCTCTTATCGGTTATATTTAGGCCGTTAACGGTTATATCTTTACAGTTCTTGGTTATATCTCACCTGTTCTATTTAGGCTGTTATCGGTTATATCTTTACAGTTCTTGGTTATATCTCACCTGTTCTATTTAGGCTGTTATCGGTATATCTCGGCTGTAAACGCGGTTAAATATCGGCTGTCCTTATTTATATCTAGGCTGTTACCGATTATATCTCGGCTGTTCCCAGTTATATCTCACCTGTTCTCAGTTATATCTCTATAGTTTTCGGTTACATATCAGCTGTTCTAAGTTATAATTTAGGTTATTAGCGATTATATCTCGGCTGTTCTCAGTTATATCTCATCTGTTCTCAGTTATATCTCGATAGTTTTCGATTACATCTCGGACGTTCTCAGTTATATATAGGTTGTTACCAGTTGTATTTCGACAGTTCCTTGTTATATCGGCTGTTATCAAACGTATATCGTCTGTCAAAAGCTGTATATAGCTGTTGTTGAATCAGTATCTCATGCAATTATCTAATGACACTGAAATACTCATGTTTCATCTATCCCTTTATCTTGCCTGGTTTGGCTCCACTTAATCGACGAAGTAAAGTTGCAAGTGGTTTTACCTCGGGTTATTAAAGCTTAACAATCACCATCCTCCTCTCGTTTCATCTTAAATTGAAGGTTAGAGGAATAACTGTAATCTTAAATTGAAGATTAGAGGAATTACTGTAATCTTCTGCGCATTGTAAAAATATCCAATTTATATCATATAATACAAACCTCTGCATATCGAGTTTGCTTATTTATTTCAATAGTAATTTGTTTACTGATGTTGTTTAATGATTTTTAGTCGGACTTCATTTGTTTACCGATGTTGTTCAATGATTTTTAGTCGGACTTCAGACTGACTTATTACTGTATACCAGGTTATTTTTTCGCTCTTGGTTATTTTCGCTCTTGGTTATTTTCGCTCTTTTACCACAGGAAACATATTCACCCTGTTTTCGTCCTTAACTCCCGAAGTCACCAAATTTACTCAGTACTCAAGCTCAACTATTTTTTCATGATTTTAAGGTAAAAACACGCAAACATTAATTCTGTAACTGGACATATTTGTATATTGACAGCATACAATTGTTAATAATGATCAAAGTTATTGTTAATTTGAAGAACACTTCAGAAATATTAAAAAAAATAGTTTGAGTACGTACTCAAATTTTGAGTACCGTACTCAACGTATTGATTCATTTTTACATGAAAACCATAAGTGTGACGCAAAAATTTATATGTGAATGATGAAAATTGATAATATGTTACCTAATCACCCAAACCCAAAAATTCACAAGCGATTATATTTACAGTCAAAATAACGAACTAAAAGTTGAGCTTGAGTATTGAGTAAACTTGGTGACTTTGGGCCCAGATTTGCGAGCAGCTATGAATGTATGCCAACGTCATAAAACACTCCCCACTATTCTTGTCCGGTGTGACGTAGACAAGTGACCCAATGGAAAAATACCCGGGGTTATTATTCTACGTACAGGTTTTGAATGTACATGTATTTTTAAAGGCTG
Organism: Atrina japonica; assembly: GCA_030159075.1. NCBI lineage: Eukaryota > Metazoa > Mollusca > Bivalvia > Pterioida > Pinnidae > Atrina > Atrina japonica. The sequence goes on from BROG01000373.1 coordinate 641,614, forward strand.
GTTTTGTGATTTCATACGGTATGGCAACATTCAAATCATATTTGAATCCAAGCTTTACATATTGTTAAATTCTAACATATAAAGCGTAACAATATATCGCTGGCTTTATTGGTGTTTTACGCTTCGCTCCACAACTTTCCAGTTACATGTATGTGGTGGCGGCCAGTATTTAAATTCAGGGGGAGGGGAGAGAACCCGGTTACAAAATACCCAGGAAGAGACCACCGGTCGTCTGCAAGTTAACTGGCAAGTTTACAACGAGTAAATCACTAATTATAAATCACGAACTTTGGTTCGAGGGGAGAGATAGAGAGTTTATATTTTACTGGTGAACTTTAGAGCCGAGTCTGTTTATATAGCTGGCGTGTAAAGTACAATTTATGTAATTTGTTTATTCTTAAAGATGCCGGATATTGTCTGGTGTTTGTTTCAAATTGCAATAAGAAACAGCCAGCACTTTACCTCTAGTTAATTGTATATATAATACAAGAGATTTTCTACTTCGTTTTCAAATGCACGTGTGTCAATATTATTTTACATGATGTTACATTATGCAATAGCAATTGATTTTTTTTATTTGAATTTGAACGTTTTTATTTTTCCAGTTACACGCTGGCGGCCAATTTTTATTAGTGGCTGTACCAAATACTGTAATACAAAGACGAATTAAGGAATGGCTTACAATCGCAGTCGCGAGCCGACCTGGCTCAGTAGGTAGCGCGCTCGACTCTTGATCGTGAGATCGTGAGTTCGAGTCCAGCCGGCGGCAGGTTGAATTCCAGTCCTTCGGATGAGAGAGTAAAAACCGAGGTCCCGTGTCACAGTAGGTATCGGCACGTTAAAGAACCCTCACTGCTTAATGCCAAGAGTGCCTAGCATAGGCCAAAAATTGAAGCCCTTCAACGGCATTTGGTGACGTCTCCATATGAGTGAAATATTCTTGAGTGGGACGATAAGCAAACAAACAAATGAATTGGGAATGGCTTACAATCGAGGTCGCGAGCCGACCTGGCTCAGTAGGTAGCGCGCTCGACTCTTGATCGTGAGATCGTGAGTTCGAGTCCAGCCGGCGTCAGGTTGGTTTCCTGTCCTTCGGATGAGACCGTAAAAACCGAGGTCCCGTGTCACAGTAGGTATCGGTAGTTAAAGAACCTTCACTGCTCAATGCCGTAAGTGCCTAGCATAGGCCAAAATATATGAGTGAAAGATTCCTGACAAAAAAAAAAAAAAAAAAATCACGGTCGCCAAGTCGGACATGTGGGTTTTCTCCCAGTAACTCCAACACCAATTATATTAGTTGATGTTACTTCTTTGTTAATTGTTGTAAAATGAATTTTAAAAAAGGAAGTTTTCCTGCACATTAAACAAACCGGTGTTTGAATATTTTTCTTCCTGACAATGTCGACAAAACTATCGTAACATTTGTTTACATGTACATTTTATTTATGTACATTTTGCGTGCATGTGTATTTTTATTTTCCTACCTTTTATCTTTTTGAAGTTCGGATATTTAAGAGAGATTAATTGCAGTGACTGTCCTTGAGATAATTATGTGTAATTTAGTGTAAGTGATTACTAATAAGAATATTGTGTGTAGTAAGATCTTACAAAAACAAAAAACAAAAAAAAGCAACAAAAAAACAAAAACAAAACAAATAACAAAACAAAAAACTACACGTATGTCAACTGGGTCAACGGGAACAAATATTTGGCGCAGCAAACATGCATGTTAATTTACTGTAACATACATCAATGGTGATCATCTCAATTTTATTGCTAGAAGTGGGTTAAACAAACATTAAAAAGACGGATACTGAACACGATATATCTAAATTATCTTCCTGGATTTTATAAATTCATGAAAGGCCAACATTATCAGGTAAATCAATTGAAAGTCTGTTTAAACAATTGAGGTTTATTCCTACTATTATCGCAATTTATACAGCATAAGTTTACACTGTAGCGAAGTATTATACTACGGTAGGGTATTGCAGCCAGGTGTTGAAAATATTATTTCGAAAATTCAAGATACGAGGCTATCTTTGAATTTCAAGATTTTATCTCAAAGAAGTTTACAGTTTACACTGTACTTATTAATCTCGGGATGGAAATGGCTAGGGGAGATAATTTTGATTAGGCTTAGATAATATGGATAAAGTTACATGTAGTTACGCGTAAATACAGACTGCGTGTATAAGTGACAGATCAGTGGGGGTATAGGGGCCCATTTGATGAAGAAGTCGTAAGTCCTAAGTCGTAAATCTGGAGTTACTTGATTTTATTTTAAAAGAAAAAATGTAGGAGCATTTTACCATAGCTATTCTTAGTCGGATTCTAAGGTGTTTTTTTGCATATTTTCAAATAAGATCCTGAAAGTGTATGAATACTTTTACCTGCTACATTAAAAAAGACATATATAACACATAAAAAAAAATAATAATAACGCGCTACCTCTGGGTGGTCAAAATATCTGACCTAATTTGGTCATAAGTCACAGGTCCCAATTATTTTTAAAACGGATCTTAGTTTGCAGTGTTGGATTCAAACGGGTCGCAAAGAGTATCCCTTCCTCGAAAGTTGGCAAACAATAGACCATTTTCAAGTTAATGTCCGTTTTGGTTTCTCGTCATGGTATGTACTTTGAAAGAAAAGAAAAGTATAGCATAACTTCTGGTTAAGCAGTTTATCGTATAAACGACCTGGTATTATGCAGTGATCGATGCCAAATTTGAAAAGCAATCTTTGTTCCTCACAGATGTACTGAAAGTCGTCAATGTCATTATTACGGAATCGGAAGAGACCTTGTCTGACTTCCTGCTTCAAAGTCATGTGATCCGAGTATAAACTATTCCGACAAAACTGAACTGAACGGAACAACTCGAAAATGACCTTTTGTGTAAAAACGTTATTTCTTTCAATTAAATTATATAATATGCGACAGTGTTAACGTGTTCTTGTATATATCATCTTTCGAGGTAGTATTGATTTATAAATCATACAAGGATCTATTTGGCTTTAATATCTCATCTTTTTCTGTCACATTATACCATGAAGTCTCTAATTTCTGATCAGCGCAGGTTCGAGCCCCGCTGGAACCCAAGTTAATTTTTGTGAAAGTTTGCCAGTTTACCTACGAAAACCCGGTGGTCTCTTCCGGGGTATAGTACCTGGGTTATCTCCTCCACCATTAAAAACTGACCGCCACCATATAACTGAAAAATTGCTGAGTGTTGCATAAATATTCTTAATTCATAATTCAAAATTCAAATTCTGTCACATTCAATAATATGTATATTTCAAACCCAGGACTTTCGCATTGAATGGACAATGACATTTGAATGCATATATTTTTTTTTCAGGAAATCTCCTCTACATACAGTAAATGACCAGTAAAAACTACGCTGATTCAGCATTTTCAATTCTGAATAATTATTTTATTGTGTTAAAATATACAATATGTTCCGGATCCGATGATAGATACAATATATAGCAGCTCCGATATTGATTAGCCTACACTTTTTCAACCAACCAATTTCCCCGGGGGTTATATACATATTTTTGTTGTCCCTATCCTCGGCAACGTTTTTATAATCAGTAAAAAGATAATTTATGGTCCGCTTTTATTATACAGAAATTCAAAATCTCTTACCATTGCAGCTTCTGTTCTATGTAAACACCTGGTGAAATATAAAAACATCATATAATTCAGTATAATGTGTTGTTTTTTATGAATATAGATACAAATTATGACGTATGTAAAATACTTAAAACATGCTCAGAAATGTTTAAACTGACGGAATTTATGCAAGGTAACAACAACATGTGTGCGACTTCCGTACAGGTCGAGCTGATCAGTTTTACATTGAAACTGGTATGTTAAATTTTTTGAATAGTATTTACCCCCCACCACACACACACACACAGCAACTTTTCAGTTATATGGTGACGGCCATTTTTTATTGGTCAAGGAGAGAACCCGGTTACTATGGTACCCGGAGAGAGACCACCGGCCCTCCGCAAGTAAACTGGCAAACTTTCTCACAAAATTCAGCTTAGGTTACAAAGGGCTCGAACCTGCGCTGACCAAAAGTGAGTGACTTCGAGGTGCAAAGTGCATTGCTCTAACCAGTCGGCAACGGGGGTCTCTTGATGCATCAACTTGGTGTTTTATATTGTGCATTCATATTTGTGTACTTCCATAAACATCATTATCTTGTTTTACCACGACTGTGTGAACTCGTGATAGATAATGTAGCATAAACCCGGCTTAATGTGGTTTTATTGCGTGCAGATTTCCTACAAACTATGAGATGGACTGAGTTATTCCAACCTGAAAAAAAGGCCGGGTATATCGGCGTCTGTCCAGGATTGTAAAACATGCATTACTCATCTAAATACATTACACAATACAAAGCATTGGATGTTAAGTAAAAATGTCAAGTTCACGTAAAAGTTTGCCATCGGGGAAAAAATACCTGTTCGATGGGAAACACCAAGCACTACTCACTCCATCACCCAAAGAGCTGCACTACACTAACTATTCCACTATCCGTAATAAGTACTAACTCACAGGCTGTTTACATACTGAAAAAAGTTAGCGATTTACTGAAGATAAGATTTATTTTATCATTCTGAAACGGAGTTAAATAGGTCTTAAATGTCTTGGTTAAAATATGGCTCTCCGTTTCCCAATTTTCTGACGACGCAGGTAAATGTTAATCTGCAGACCGTGTAGTTACATCCCTAATGCAACATGTGTTCAAATTTAAATATCTTCTCCAGTCACGCCAAGTGTAACACGATTCCAAAAACTAAGCTTAATTTTATTTATAATATTATTTATTGTTAAGGAAATCAACCGAATCGCTGTGCGATTATGGTTTTGTTACAGACCGCACTGTATTCGGAATATGTGACGGGTGACCTTAACATTTGTGAAGGGTAAATGTATTGTTACAAAAACCTCTTATCCATATATATGTATATATATATATACAGGCAATTGTACCTCGGACTAGGTGAACACTATTTATAAAGAGGATAAACGAAACACAGCTAGCAATACGTTTAGTTTTGTATTTACTCGGGGAAAGTGAATGCTATATAAGGTAAATAACGTAGCTGATCGTGTTTAGGTGTATTAGAAACTTCGCTAAATCAGTAATTTGACTGAGCGACAGATGCTTTCAGATGTTTAATTTATATGAAGAGAAGAATGTGTGCGATAGCTGATTAGATTTTCGGAAAGACGACAGGATGTAATCATATGCTCATGGAAAATCTTCTGAACTTGTGTTTGAACATGAAACAGACATCCCTGTCATTCAAATAAACTAATGTAGGTTTCAGTGGCATATTCGGATTGAAACGATATTTGAGTAGGAGTGATTACTGTATTAAGAGTGGTTGGGTTTAGGTGCCGAAATGTCATACTAAAAGAAATATCTACGGAAATACATTCACGGAATACAACAGGTAGAGGATAAAATGGGAAATTGTTGTGTACAGCATTCCGGAAATTTTATTGTTTATGTTCGAACCGGTGACGTGAAAAATGCTGGTACGGATGCAAATGTTCGCATCGTTCTCTACGATTCTGAAGGCAACAAGTCGGAAGAATTTGTACTCGATAATTTTTTCCGAAACGATTTTGAGGCCGGTGCTTTAGATACTTTCCCTTTGCGCAGTCTTGCACATTTCGGTAATAAAATAACCAAAATAGAAGTTTGGCGTGATAGTGCTGGATTAGCAAGTGATTGGTTCGTTGATCGAATTATAATAGAAAATAGGAAAACTAATGACATATTTGTGTTCCCGGTGATTCGCTGGATAAAACCTAACTATCATTATATTATAACTCATCTCGATACCTCACTACCGCAGTATGACAGTTATAAAGACCAAAGGCAAATGGAGTTGGAAGATAAACGTAAAATTTATGAGTTGCACGCAAAAATACCTGGAATGCCAGCGCAGGTAAATTAGTTTAATTTTGACGTCTTTGATTTGTCCCATCTGTAAGTTTTCAGAATGATGTGACAGCTGACAACTTCCTGGTATGAGCCTTAAATCGACAATCCTACCCCTCCCCCGTGTTTAGTTTGACTTTAGACGCATTTGTTTTCATATGAACAACCCCCCCGTGTTTAGTTTGACTTTAGACGCATTGTTACATATGAACAATCCCTTCCCCATTACGATGTGATGGGATAATTCTTTACCTCATCATGTTCTCCTCAAATGGTACCCTTTGCCGTGCAAATCGTTGCTTTTGTATTGCATATTGACGAGTCTTGTGATGCTGTAAGGTTATGTAGTTAAGAATAGTGATGCAAATATTCAAATAACAGCAATAATCATTTGGTTAAGTTTGAACATATTTACAAAATTTTCTTTTTATATAAAACTTGAGTCTGGTTCTAACTCGAACCCAGCCCCCACCCCTGGTCGCTAGTCGAACGGTCTACCACAAGACAATTTCGATCGGCCCCGTGTTAATTTCTGCACACAGATTCATGTATTTACACATATCTTTGCAGACCCAATTATGCCCGATAACCTAGGAACGATCGGTGTAACGAATTACAGCTACCGGTTCAATAGTCGTTACGGTCGCATATGTACAGTAACAGTATATATCTCTTTATTTAGTAGATAAGGCAAACGAATGTGAACTAAAATCTAGACTGCCAGACAATTGTACGTAAATTGCCCCGAGTCTGCGCTAGAATTAAAACCGAGATATAAATACTTATAAAAACGCACAATAAGTCGTTCAAAATCAGGAAGCACAATACTATAAAAATGGCACGCCTGGCTATATTCATAACCCAGCTTTTCCCAACTACTTGACAGATTTTGTCGGACACGTACGAGTAAATATATTTCCACGTGGCCACCTTTAAAAAAAGGTAACAATCCTGGATTGACAATAATGTATACCCATAAAAGAAAAAAGTATTTATATATTGAATTTCTATTTTTACAGACGCCTACATGATTTTATCAAACAATAGATAAACGATTTGTACCCAAATAAGCCGCATTGAGTCGAAATTTAAATTCGCATTTCTTAATTCGTGTTTTATTTGTTACGATGTACAGTGTATTTGTACAACGCCAAATAAATACTTGTTAAGTACGATTTAAACCGAGTTGATAACGTTTACATGTTAGCTAATAACATGTATCGCTATCAATGGCTCACCTCACCGTAAATCTACCCGTAAAATCGTACGATTTCTACACGTAGCTGTAACGTAAAACTGACATCGTTAAGAAATACTTAATATGATTCATCTTGGATATAAAATAGAATGACATTTGATATGGGGACTTAAAATTAAAATAAATATTAAATCATGAGCTGTCTTGCTACACGAGGCCAAATAGGAGGTGCATTTAAATACAAGGTCCCTCAGATGAAAAATAATTGAATTTCAGATATGTTTTGAAACTGATTATTAACCAAATACCACTTTGCCCTTCTGAAATATATTTTCTCTGATTTTCGTGCTTTTAAGGTATTTTGTAAGATATTTAGAAGAATGTTATCTTAAAACTTTGGACAGGCGTAATTCAATTTTTGTCAGGTCGTAATTTCTCTGTCCACCCCATTTTGTAGACAGGAAGTTATCCAAATTGTGCCATTCCCATGCTAATTTATTAGTGGAAATACGCTAGAGTACATAGGAGAAATATAATCACACTTTTGATGGTTAAGACAGAAAACCTCAACCCAAAGGGCAACATTCTTAAATGTATGGCCCGAGGCTTCGGCAGAAAATTCATAACCCAAGGGGCAAAGTACTTTTATGTCTTGTCCGAGGCTTCATGACAGAATAATCTCGACCCAAGGAGCAAAATCTCTTGATCTTACTTTGATCGTTGGGGTGACATTATCTGTCTTACTCTCTCTTAGGGTAAATATTCGACGAGTTTTCACGGTCATGATGATGTAATATATTTCCAAATGACAGTGAAGATTACTGACATTACTATTGGCATCGCATTAGCAAAACAAAACAAAAAAAATGTCATAAAAGTAACCACCATAGACTGAATACACATTAAACTTTATGTTAAATGTATAACGAACACGCTGATGATGTAGGTCTTCACGTCAGTTCATCACGTTTGTGACACAAACGACCTTTTATAGATGTAATACACATATTAATGTTTAAATGGTGGTGTGATATGATTTAGAAATTAGCCCAGAAGTAACACGTGACACACGTACAATATACAAAAAAGTTTGAGTCTAGTGAGAAATAGATCTTACTTTACGTGGCACACGTACAATATGAAATGCAGTATGGTTCCAGTCAGCAATAAGCCTAGCAATAAGACGTGACACATGTACAATATACAGTGAAGTATGATACATACAGACCTATGATTCCATTGAGAAATAGGCCTAGATGTAAGACGTGATTCACGTACAATTTAGACAGATCTATGATTCCATTGAGAAATGGGCCTAGATGTAAGACGTGCTTCACGTACAATTTATTGAGAAACTAGATGTAACCGTATTTAGACAGACCTATGATTCCATTGAGAAATGGGCCTAGATGTAAGACGTGATTCACGTACAATATACAGACCTATGATTCCATTGAGAAATGGGCCTAGATGTAAGGCGTGCTTCACGTACAATTTAGACAAATCTATGATTCCATTGAGAAATGGGCCTAGATGTAAGACGTGATTCACGTACAATTTAGACAGATCTATGATTCCATTGAGAAATAGGCCTAGATGTAAGACGTGATTCACATATAATATATACGGACCAATGATTCCATTGAGAAATGGGCCTAGATGTAAGGCGTGCTTCACGTACAATTTAGACAGACCTATGATTCCATTGAGAATTGGGCCTAGGCGTAAGATGTGATCAAGTACAATATAGACAGACCTATGATGCCACTGAGAAATGGGCCTAGATGTAAGACGTAATCACGTACAATATAGACAGACGTATGATTCCACTGTGAAACAGGCCTAGAAGTAAGAGATGGAACACGTACAACACACACACACACACACACACACACACACACGTATGATTTCAGTCATTTCTTTTTGACGTCAAGACGTTACATCGGAAGGATTGTCATCAACAAAAACAATGTTTTTAGGTCGGAGGAAAAAACCTGTTCACAATGTATCTGGGTAGAGACCAGCCGCTTCAGAAAATAAACTGGCAACCGTTCTCACAAAATCAGGTTCGGTACCAGTGGAGGTTGAACCCACGCTGACTAGAGGTGAGAGACCCCATGGCTTAAAGCGTGACGCTCTAACCACAACTACGGAAAATCTTTAGGTATTCTGACATTACATTAGTATAACTGTAATCATTATTTCCATCGCGTTTTATTTCCGGATTGTTCAGAGTGTTTTGAACAAGGAAGTATTAACTTGCTTCATCATTATTCTGAAATCAGTTTAAGATTAGTCATTTACAACTACTTCACAAGTGGGAACGCTATTCGACTGTAGCGTGCATATGGATTAATACATTTCAAACATGGGGGATTGTGTAAGTTGTTATGAGTTCGATAAACTAAGGAAACATCTTCAATGACATAACAAACTCAACTTTGCCTTAGTTTTTCTTTTTAGACACAAACACAGAACACACAAACTTGTAATTTATCATTCCTTTTTACGGTCTTTGACGCATGCGTTTAAAGCTTATTAGATGATATGAATTCAATAAAAGTATTCATATTCGTAAAATGCATTCTTTGCGTTGGCAAAAACAAATTCCATTTCCCCCTAAAACAAATTATTATTTGAAACCAGTTTTCATTTGAGAGCCTTAAAATAGCTTTTGACACTTATATAGTTTGCAAATATAATATATAAGTTACGTCTTTGGATTGATTTTATATGTACGAAGGTGATTAAATGTTCTTTTTTTCACATGCATTGCTAAATTATTCGAGGTGTTAATGTTGTAAAACTATTTTTAACCGCGTGTCCTATCAGAATTCCACAAATATTTTACATATTACATACAGTTATAGGTAACATTGTCAAAATCCCATTATATAACGTCAGACGAATTAAAACTTTCTATACATGCCAGTTATATCCTGCTGAAAATTACAATATTACATGTTTGTACATGTAATATGAGATGTCCTCCACTCCCCCCCCCCCCGCTATATATTCTTTTTAAACTTTATTAGCAACATCTTCTTATGTCGCATCACATTACGTATAATATGCTATCAGATATGTCATTGTATCACATTATACTTTCTTTTAATTCCTACTACACTGAAGATACTGATATAGCTTAATTTTACCGTGATATGCTATTGATATTTACGCCATTCTTCAACTATATGATTGTAAAAGCTGAATAAACCTCCTCAACTCTACTCATTCTACTGTTGCTGAGAATGATGAGGTATATATAAACTGATATACAATGTATAATGTTTTAACGTTTTGTATTTACTGATATTCCACCAAACCATAACTTAGCATATGATAACCTTTATATCACCCCTTGTTTGATTTGGCTTAATTCATGTTTGGGTTACGTCGAGTTCAATAATAATGACCCCGGGGCCATGGCGAATGCTAACTGGTAAAAAACAGGTTCCTTGGCCGAGTGGTTAAAGCAGTTCGCTTCAAATCTTGAATAAAATTACCTCTTGGCAGCACAGGGTCGAGTCCCGCTGGAATATCTAACTAAAATGTGTAAGAAAGTTTGTTATATTTGTTGCACACGACCTCTGGTTTCTTCCCAGGAATAATGTAACCGGGTTTTCTCCTACACCATTAATAACTGGTCGCCACCATCTGATTTAAAATTCTTAATTGTGACGTAAAACGCCAATGAAACAAACGAACAAAACAAGATGCATACCCCAGGACACATGCTCCTTGTTCTACCTATTTTGTGTAATGAAAACACTTAAAAAATCATCATAAAAAGTGATAGGGAATTATATGTTTTACCCGAAATCCTTGATTTTCCACCAAATTAAGTTTTAAAGTTTGTAAACTCTTTTAACCCACAACATCTTTAATTTACTAAAGTTTTGAAGTATGACGAGTTGTATCTTTATTAATTTCGTTTAAATAGTTAGACATCATCTCCTGTGGAGAGTTGAAATTTACGACTGAAATTCTTTTTCGTTTTGCGTCATTGTATTTTGGGAGCGCAGACTTTGTTATAAATTTTATAAATAAATGTAAGTTGTATAAAGTTTAAGAGCTGTCGACTACCGAGAAGTACATGCAAACATAAGATATTGAGAAAAGGATTTATCTAATGTCATAGCCCAGACCAGATATCTCCTAAACAACTACAACTGTGGGTCCACATTGTGAAGATACGGGAACAAGTTTGATCCAGTATGATAAACAAACACTCGGAATGAAATAATTTTGTTACTATTATCTTTTTGAATGAAAATGGATTCTCGATGCTGTGTGCTAGTACTACTACTATTTTTAGGAACAATATTATACAAACATTTTATCAGAATGGTTGATTTTTAAAAATTTGTTTACGTTCATAGATTTAGTCCGTTTTATAACCGGAAATCATATGGTCGTTTCCCAAGAAGGATAATTGTGGTCAGTATTTGTCCTGTATTATTTTAATATCCCTCAGTATTCGAATTAAGTGATTTTCGTGTGACATCAACGACTTGTAACACAAGCAAATAGAATATGTTATTTATACTTTTCACCGGAAGAACATGAATACCCTTTTTAAACACCGTTTATATTCGGCGTAGGGAGTGTCCGAATTTAAAGGAAATCGAATATCTTGGCATGATCAAGAACAAGACTGGTCCTATCGAGTCCATGTCTGTTGAATGCTCCTACTTCCAAGTTTGTTCATAAACACGTTCTGGTAGTCTGGCCAATGTTTACATTTCTTGTCAAAAGTTACAAAATGAAACGATTGTAAACAAAACTTCATAGATTCAGTTGTTAACAAGATACAATATTTCTGTACATTGTATTTTAAGTCTTCTTCCCTATTTTACTGAAGTGAAATTGCTGCTATGTGATTACGTCATTTTAAAATGAACAAAATATTAAGATTTTAAAGTGGCCCTTACAAGCCGGAGTGTACAGTTATGTATTCTGTAAAACATTTCCGCTGGTTTTGTGAGAATATGACCATACTTCCGTAAACTTGTTATAGCGGTTACTGGTAGCACGTGCAGTGAATTCTCTAAATATTTTACACAGAAAGACAAATCATTTGTTTACTAAATTTCAATGTTAACAAATAAGTGTGTGTGTGTGTGTGTGTGTGTGTGTATGTGTGTGTGTGTGACGTTTTGTTTAGCACATAAGAATACAGTGAAAAAATACGTTGTTGTCCATTTCAACTGATTTCTTTCATTTCAAAAGTACTGAAACCTGATAAGGGGATATCATACGGAGGGATATTACACACGAAATGAACATTTCGGTTGGAACGTGCAACCATGCCCCTTGTAATGGTAGACGTGGCACGTAAAAACATTTTAAATGCTTAATTTGTAGTCAATAGCACAAGTCAAAATATAAGACACTTCACCTTTAACTGGCGGTGACGCATTATAAGTGAAACATTATCGCCGGATATGAACAGCCGACTAAACTATCAGAAACGGCCTGTAATACTATGATTATAAATATATGTATATGTCTTTGACCAAACCCAATTCGAATTGCATGGATATTAGTTAAAAATCTTCCGATTATTTTGCTAACAAAGATGAATCTTAACGAAGATGCTACATGAATTTAGAATGCGATGCAGTTCGAATTGATGGTTTATTCACATTCACAAACGCCTTCACCTGTTTAATCACTTGCACCATCATACCTGCAAACACGCTTGATACTGGTTAAAATCACTACCAATATATAAATAAAACATTTGTATGAAGATAGCAAAACGAAAACTGAATTCCAGACAGCGGTTAAACTGTTCAGCAGTCTGCCCTTACATAGAACAAACAGTTGATATTAACTTGGAAAACACGTCCAATTTATCATATTGCACTTGTAAGATACCGGCTAGCGTAACATTAAATTCCAGACGAAGAAAGATTCGTGAAGCAATAATTGACCTCCGGTTCTTCTTATTGACCCTCTCCAATATCTGGACAGCATATAGATGAGATAAGATTTTATTATAGCTTAGAGGAGCGAGCGTGTGTGTTTTATAACTTTGTGTAGTCAAATATGTAGGTGTTATCAAGCAGATGGTATGGTAACTTTGTCCTGCTAGCTAGAAAGGAGCAAAATATAAGGTTACTGTTGAACGAGAAAGGCTTATGGTTCATGATATTTTAAATGAAGGAAGTGCGCTAAACACAGAATATAATTCATTGTTGTTTATTGCGCTTTTATCAGTTTTACCGGTCTGTCTGTATACATTTCCTTTGATAATTAGACATTTGTGTTTTTGTAATGGTATAAATGATACGAATAGGTCACCTATCTTACGAAACAGATAATAAATTACTGTAATTCAAACATCTGATTACACAACAACATATTACGTAACGATAACAAATGAGGCGAATAAACAGAAAACATTTCGAACACACCTTTTGCTGCACAGCGTAGATCACATTACTTAGATGGCAATGTCGGTTAATACGTGTAGTATTCTTATGTTGTGGTTGCTGCTACTTGTAATGGTAGAAAAAGTAGCTAAGATATATGAAGCACTAAAAACATGAAATAAACAGCAAAACTTCAATTTCATATAGGGGATCTATTACGGAAGCGTACACACGTTCTCCAAAACAATGGGTACAATGCACTGAATGAAACAAAATGAAGGTATATGGAAAAAGTTTGTGAATCATGGATAAAGTGACTGCAGCATATAGCATAGCTGTGTTAACGAAACTTAGTATAAATTATGTAATATATATATATATATATAGTCGTCATAACCACTTTTCAAATAACGATAGTTTTCCTAAAGGAGAATTGGACACATGTGGCAGGTGACAAAATCGCACAATTGTAAACTAATACATTTCACATGTTATCAGTTTCATATATAAGGAAACTGCATTCTAATATATCATTTTTTTCTATTTTTAGGTGAAATCCATACCAGATGACGAGCAGTTTTCATTCGACTACAAAGTAAGTGACATGTTGCTGATATTAATTGTTCAACGGCAATATAAAGTTATGAAACAGAAGTGTTTATAAAACTATAATGATTCGACACTGGTATTCTTTGGATGTCTATTTTCCAGACGTTATTATTGCTGCAGGAACGTCCATAAACCCCGAGGGAATACATAAAACCCAGTACTTGGTATTTCGGTACAAGCTGATATTTCGTTTAGATAGCACATTCAGATTCTAAACTTCTCAAATTTATGAAATTCATTTGAACAGGAGGGTCTCTAAGACGGATTTAGCAATACATTAAGATTTATTATTTGACCATGTATGATACAATTTTTTCTTTCGAAAATGTACATTTATGTTTAATTCATTGAACTGATGAAGTCTTGTTGGTAGAAACTATCATCTTGGGTATTTGTTTTGACCTCTTTTGTAGACTATAACTTTGGTATTGTTAATCATATTTACAAATATATAATCCGTAGGTGTATTGACAAATGCTGTTTTCGGTTAAGTCCGTCGTCACTGTGGTTGCCCGAGACCATAGTGTGGGTATTAATTTAGTGGCAACTCGGGATGATTAATTGCTGTCTATATACATGAGATATATTTAATCGTCGGTATTTTTTGTAAATTGTACCAAGAATGTGGTGCTTGTGGGGTTTCGACACCTTCAACATATATTCCATACTATAAAACACACACACACACACACACACACACACACACACACACACACACACAAAACATGATAGTGGCAAATGCTTCACGTGTAAGTAAAGTAAATATCACGCACAGGCACACACACGCCTCGCCTTTATTATCCAGTAATTAACTTTTTTGAATTTTTCTACAATACTTTTTAAAAAACCAAACATTTTCTTTACAGTTTTAAAACTTTATATTTGCATATTGTCAGTTCCGTGTTGACTTTGCAAAAGTATTCCAGACCTCGCCATAATTTTGTTTAAATTATCTTCAGAGTCTGACTTTAAACGTCGTGTTAGAAATTTCGTTTTTGATCTTTTATGATAACTCAATTCAGTTTCGGGAGGAGAAGTGGCTTAAAAGGAAACTGTTTAACGAATCGGCTTCTTTTGAATACGACCACTTAGCAGATGTTCCTATTAACGTTAGTAAAATTTCCGTTTTGTATCTTTCATCACTGGATTAAAGGAAAAACCAGGCTTTGATTACAGCTAATTTAAGAGTACATAAAACAAAAACGAACAGTACGCACGCGTCTGTGGTTAATTTTGAAATCATTTAAACCTGTGTTTCTCTCGATCACAATTAGCCGAGTTATTTCCTCAAGTGAAAAACAAAACTTCAGCGAAGAGTTTTATTCTATGAGCAAAGGCTACTTCAGTATTGCTTGTGGTGGCTGTGTGTTGTGCATTGTCATATATGTTTATTACCTATATAATTGGGCGGGAAATTTTATTTTTAGATATGTATTGTTGTTTAAAAATATAACATTACAACCATTTGGGTGCAAGGCCATAAAATCTCAACTCGGGTCTAGAAATTTGATAATCTTGCCCTGAAGGCTGAGATTTTTCTGTTTTTTCTGCTAAAATAGAAATGGTTATTTTTCTCTCGTCTGCTAGTGGTAATGTGACGTCCCGGTTGAATGCATTATCGCTGCTTTATTCATGTGGAAGAAAATCCTTGAGAACCATTTGATTCAATTGACACTTCAAATGTTGAATTTTTGTATCCTAAACTGCCTTAAATCAAATTGTAGGAGTAAATATTCCCTACAGCAACAATTTCCCTCGAGAGGTTCTGTAGTATTTTTTTAAAATTATTTCCCACAACATCTAGATAGTTTATTTTTTAATATTTCGCAAAATTCTACGCCTTCGTAATTAATACAACCTTATATAAATCTGTTTAAGCATTTTACAAAATTAGCAGTCCGTTCTTACTCGGCATTGTTAACTTCCAAAATTTCCGAATCCCAGCAGTGTCATCGATTTCCAGAATGTAGTTAATTGATATGATTGACACAGTATGTTACTAGCGAGACCCTTTAGTTTATTTGATTATTCATGTATAATCTTATAATGATGGCTACTGAGTCTTTGATTACATCGTAAACTTTGGTTCTTTTTTCTGCGTAGGTACAAATTATTGTACAATCTATTGCAATGTTTCCGAAGATCTATGTATTTAATGAAATATCATTCCTTGTGAGAATTTTAATGTTTGTTCTCACGATACTGAAAGAAGAAGCACTTTATCCTCGAAAGGTTATTTCTCTGTTGATTTGTGACGAGAAAGGAAAAGTAAACCCTCATATTGAATAACATTCAAGTGTAAGTTAAGAACACTTCTCTCACACTTATCCCTCACACCAGAGGACGCCCGAGGCTGTAACGCAGCCATCCTTCCATTTCATTCTGTCTCTCGCCACTAGTGACTATATTTGTCTAATTCCAGCTGGACCGTTCCGCCATATTCCATCCTGGATATTTTGTTTAAGTGCTTATTAAAGTCTTCTTTTCTTCTTGAAATGTTTCCAGTCCAGCTACGCACGGCCTTTTTCTAACTGCTGATGTTATTATTAGATCTTAAAATATTTCAAGGATGTTCTTACACTTTTTACAAAAAGTAACTGTTTACATGCAACGCAAATTCAATACTGATAATAACTATGTTATGATTATCTGAATACAAGTCTCCTGCATAGTAATTAAGTAACCCTGAACACAATAAGTCTTGTGTAAAACATTTTGGATATTTGCATTAACATGCGTAATTAGATTACATGTGGCACCCCGAGTAAAGAAAAATTTCAATGACAATCAGATTGTGAGACATGTTTATTTTAGTAATAATGGTTTCCTTACTAAGTAAACATGAAAAAGTACCAATGGATAATCGAAATTCCAAGTCAATTAGTATACACGTACGACAAATTAGATATACAAACGGACACAATGTTATGGTCAAACAGAATGGGACCAGGTGTATGGAAGGAGTCAGCGTCCCTTCTTAGCATATTTCACCCGTCGAAAATGTTCCATGGAAACCTCTCGAGTTGGGCGAAATTGTCAAGCTCTGTGAAAAAAGGTAGATATAATAATGATCACAACACGAAAAACATTTACGAATCCCAAACAGGATGGGGCCAGGCGTCTGGAATAAAATTCGACAGTTTAAGACAAAGCCAAATATATCATCACGTTCCTTTGTTAATGTTTATTATTCTGATTAACATTTACTAATGAACCAGGTTATAAAAAAAAATCAATTACTGTTAAATTATTAAATTTCGATATGTCTCTTGATCTATACTTTTTAGATATTGGAATATAAAATATTTCCGATACCAAAGTATAAATCTTTACGATGTCCAGGACACAGATACAAATCCGGCAAAAATTGACAAACACGGACCTCTGTAAACCAAGAGGTGGGATCAGGTGCCATGGAGGAGTAAGCATCCCCTGTCGACCGGTCACACCTGCCGTGAGTCTACAGTCAAGTCCAAATGAAATACGTGAGGATCGAATCCTCGTCACAATTGGTACAGACGTCTCAACAACTGCCGACAAAAAGGCAACTCAACAAACCAAGAATCATAGTCCTGTCAACGTTTGATACTTCTGCTCCCTTTAATAAAAATATCTTTAATTATTTAAATGCTATGTGTTTCAATATCGAGGAGGGTAAATATGAGTAAATACATTTACCACATAAAATCAGGTCTATAGAGGGCGTTTTACGTTTAAATACAGATCAAACATAGATCATTGCATACTTTTAATTTTAAGGCATTTTGACAGTAACGTTTGTGTATCATAGGCCACAGGTATTGTCCAACTTGCACTTAAAACGTGTGTTCTGTTTGATTTTGTCTATTATGATGGGGATATCGTGGGCGGAGAGACCCACGCCCATGACGGTATCGTTTTCATCGTTTATAATACTGGAAGGATAATTCAATTCACACAATGACCTTCCATTTGTAATTCCCGTCCTACCTGTAGGTGTATACTGTTCCACCTATATAATATGACACATAAAGAAACAAGGACGCCACTGACAAAATATTCTATGTGACACTTAAAACGAAATCAATCCAGGACATACAAACGATATATCAATTATGAGGTGTTGCATTATTATAAGTGTTTATACCTTTTCGACGTCTAGAAAAATGAAATTAGATATAAAACGTTTACAGATGCATTAAAGATGTTTTTAAAAAACGATGGATTATTGAATATTAATACAGATGAATGAATCTTTTTCAACAAAGTTTTAAAGGTAGGGGTACTCTCAAGAGTTATTACGAGCACTATGGTCGTATGATAATGTTTCGATGGTAATAAAACATCTCACGATCATTTAAATCCCTACCAAGTTTACATAAATTGATTGTTTAGTACGTGAACCAGTCTCGATGACGCCGTGTAACCAGGCTAATACACTCATCATGACTACACGCAGTTATAACATTACATCTGTGTTTGTTTAAAGTTATTTCCTTGCCGTGAGTTCTAAATATTTTGATAAACAAATAACGTGAGAAATATCTTGTTGCACTGCATCTTCTAAATATTTACTTTTATTTCACCTGAATAGGTGTCAACGACGTACTTACATACTGCAGATTGAAATTACCTGTATAGAAGATTGATATTCTATCCCGAAGTTCTACATAGACATGATTTATATGATAAACAGAGATAGAAAACTGTTTGAAGATCTCAGCTACGTCTGTCCTGATTATTTTCTTACGTCGCTGACAGCCTGTTAAGCATCTGACAAAACAATAAATAGGACTGTGCTGCTTTATAACAAACAAAATGAAAATTCACCATACTATCGTCTTCATATCACTAAAATTAATCGGATAAAAATCTACAGTCGTTATTTTTGTCAAATAATTGTAGCATCCGATTATAAGACTAACCAGTTTTGAATTATTTCCTGATTATGGAATGGTTCTATTAAAAACTTATCTTATGTCGGCCATCCGACAAAATATCACTTAAATTATGTTAAATCGAGCTTCAATAGTCTGTTTTACAGGGTCACGTGACCCAGACGATACATTGGATTTTACATTGGCATGTCTTCCGAAGACACACAAGGTGTACATTTTAGGTTCTGTTGGGTCAATGCACCACCATGGGAACGTTTTTTGAATCCACTTAAGTTATTTGTCTGTTGTTTAATGGTGTTCATTCACATGATGTCTTAAAAAATAGATTTTCATATCTAAATCACAAAATGATTTCTTTTTAATTAAGAAATACATCATTCGTTGTATAGTCATGGAAATTGAAACAACAAAGATTCACGGAAGTTTAAAAATAGGTAATCCGTCAAAGACGCTTTATGACGTTCATATTATAATGTATAAAATCGTAGTTCCGAAAATATTAATCGTAAGGAGACTTAAAAGACGTCATACAAATCTGGTGATCAATGGACAAACTTAGACCTCTGAAAATTCAGAGGTGGTACCAGGCGCCACTTAGGAGTAAACTGATTAAACTTGTCGAAACACAGTTGCTTTTGATTTTTTTAATGTTTTCAGTAGTTTTCTTCCATGCCGCAAGTTATTGCATTTGGAAATGAAAATGATAACCCTGAACATGACAGTCTATGGAAGAGTTCCTCTAAAACTTGATTTGAATTGAAAAGTATATTATGTTGCTTCAGATATTCTGTGTCACTCTCGCTTGTTTCCGAGTGTGTTGGTAAAATAAGCTGTTCATGAATACTTTAATATTCAACTTTATATCGGTTTTATTTGTAGTGGAATATAGCGATGAGGAAAGTGAAAATGATAGCCGACAAAAAACTCCAATTACTGACACAAGGAGGAAAATGGGAAGGAATACAACACCTGACTAAAGTTTACAGCAATGCGTTTGGGGAGCCATTTGTAAGTCAGCATTTTCTATTATTTAACGTGTTCACAGATTTTTTCTAAAATGTGTAATACAATGTCCATTATACCATGGTTATTCTATATAGATAAAAAACAAAAGCATGTGAAGGTGATGAATGAGACTAACAGTAATAAAATCAATGTTTAAATTTCTTCAATACAATGAGAGAGAGAGAGAGAGAGAGAGAGAGAGAGAGAGAGAGAGAGAGAGAGAGAGAGAGAGAGAGAGAGAGAGAGAGAGAGAGCGTGTATCAATCAAATCCGGAACCATGAAACCTAAATGTGAATCTTACAGACATAAGACCACTGCTAGTATTATTGATTTAATATATGGCCTCTGTGGCCGAGTGGGTAGAGCATTACTCTTTGAACCATGAAGTCTCTCACTTCTGGTCAGTGTAGGTTTGTGCCCCTCTGAAATCTAAACCAAATTTTGTGAGAAAGTTAGCCAGTTTAACCTGTAGAAGGCTGGTGGTCTCTCCCCCTTTACATTGGTTTTGAGTTGTATTGTTGTTTAAAGTCCCACTCAAGAATTTTTCACACACATGGAGATGTCGCCAATGCCGGTGAAGAGCTTCAAAGTTTAGGCTATGTTCGGCACTTATGGCCATTGAGCAGTGACGGTTATTTAACGTGCCAACACTGCTATGACAAAGGATCTTGGTTTTTACTGTCTCACCCGAAGGATAGGAATCCGAGGTGCTGCTGGCTGGAGTCGGACACACGACCTCAAGATCAAGAGTCAAGCGCTGACTGACTACTGACTGAGCCAAGCCAGCTCAGTTGCATTGATAGCCGGGATCTCTCCTCCATACTTTTAAACCGGCCTCCACCATATAAATTAAAATTGATCAGGGTGGCACACAACACTATTCAAAATACAGTGAAACTTGTGTATAACGACCTCCTTTGTGACACAAGAAAACCGGTCTTTATAGGGAAGTAGTCATTATATGGAGGTTGATTTGTACACATACGGTACTATTGGGGACAACAAAAATGGTCTTTGTGACCAGGTGGTATTGATATACAGGTGTTCGCTAAAGCAGGCTTTACTGTACAAATAGTCATAATTCTAATTTAATAATAGCATCTTGATTACCACCATACACCCATAGCATCATCATTTTCACCATTGAATTAATTACTTTTGTATATCATTATTACCATTTCAGTTCATGATTGAGGAATTTGAAAAAAATGCCTGTTTAATCCTGCATCATCTATGTCATTTCCTTGATGTCAAATTGGTAAAATATGTTCTAAATTATCTTTGATAGGGTTGCAAAAGATGGAGCAATGACCTGTATTTTGGATTGCAAAGAATAAATAGTTTAAATCACTCTGTGATAAAGCTGTGTACTGAAATTCCGGAAAAGTAAGTACAAAACCAGTGGGTTTATAACTTTATTGATATAATGCTATCTCAATAAAAAGCAAGAAATACCTCATTTAAAACTGATTATGAAATGATTTTGTGATGAAAGTATCGATTGATGAAGTTGAAATATTGTAAATAAGATACGACAGATTTATTTTTGTAAAACAAGGGGTGGGGACATTGATTTCCTGATGCTCGCACTTTCTTTATGATGGGCTCATTGGGTCTGCATTTGTTCCCATTTTTATTTTGCATTTGACGTTATAGTTTACTGTAAATGTATCCCTTTGATTTGTATACCTGAAATTTGGGTAACATTCAATTCCATGACAATCAGGGCAAGTTGTATGCAACTTTGAAATTTTTACATTTTTATATTTTAATCACATTTCCGTTCTTAATGTGTTTGTTTAACTGTTTATTTAACCATTTAGAGGATATCTAATTGTAAACAAGGATCTTGATACATAGTTTGTGATTAAAAAAAACAAATGAAGAGAGATTTTCCGAACGGAAAAGAACACGGATTCAGTTCCTATTATAATTACACAGCATATTATGAAACTGCACGAATATTGTAAAAATATACGAATCAACAAATGTCACATTCATAAATGTATGTTCACTTATGTACAGGAAAGACATGATTATTCCTTTAACATTTTTAAAAATATTTGAAACATCAAATGGAGGTAGTTACTATTTATTAAAATTCTAGATTTATAGAGAACAATGAATTTTGCATTGTATTTTGGCTTAAAAATGTTTTCTAGACTTGGTGTCGATGAGGAAATGATACGTCATTTCTTAGAAGGCTGGAGTCTGCAACAAATCATTGATGCTAAACGTCTTTTCATAATTGATTATGACATCCTGGAAGGGCTGCCCTGCAAGAGTGACGAATACATTGTAAGTGATCTGTAATCATATGTGCTTAATTTAAATATTAATTCAACCCGTATGAAAAAGGATTATGATCTATATTACTAAAATTTGAAAATATTACATTATATATGTATATATCACCTACAAGCCACCTTGCTTAGCAGGCGACTTCACATTTCAGGCCATAAATTTCCTGTCCTTTGATGAAAAATTCAGTAAGTACAGACCCTCAATTTAGATACTACCCCTATATATATATATAATCTGCTATTTTGTTTAATATTTTTTTTTGGATTCAGGCTTGTATATTGATCAGTTTAGTAACTATATATATGCTTACTTTTTCAGTGTCCAACACCAGTTGCCCTGTTTTTCGTCAACAGTCATAATCTCTTGATTCCGTTAGCCATTCAATTATTTCAACAAAAGGCAGAAGACAATCCGGTAAATGATATTCATTGATTTGAATTTTTATCTAAACTGGTGTAACCAGTGCATTTTTATCATTTTTATTCCATTACTTTAAAGTTCCTCACATAGGGCAAAAGTAGGATGGTGGATTCTTTTCTGTTGATCATCTCTGTCTTTGAACCTTATCTTTAATTGTTCTCTGGTAAATGTTTATGCTAACCAAGGGCAGACAAGTCATGTTATTTGTTACACCAGTGTGTATCTCAAATTAAATTCTTCTGCAAATTAATGACTTCATATTTAAAAGTTATTATATTAAATATTATTTGACTTATAAATAAATACATAGAAAAAAAATGCCACTAAAATCCTGTACACAATCATCCATTAAGCCATTTACCCCTAAAGACACATTTGGACTGGTCTAAGTCATTGCTTTACAGAAGAGTCCATTGTTTTTCAGGGGTTTATGATTTAATTGTTTTTTCATCTCTTATATCAAAGTCATAATCTGTAGTCACAAAGGTTCTGAAACAGTTGCATACTATTGGATACTCTGATAAAGTCATGCTATAAATAAAGAGTTGAAAAACGGAACATTAGGCTGTCAAACATATCACCGACGGTATCAGCTTTCATATATACATGTACTTGATAATGCAAGCCCATTGTATCTTAAAAGGAAATATGTCAACCTAATCGTATACTCGATGATCAAGATTGGTTTCTGTATAATTATTTCACAAAATTCCGTGCAATCATTAAAACCTTACTGCATTTAGCTGCAACCATTCCTTTTGTAACACACATCCTCTTGTGAACCTAAACATAAATATATATTCAAATGACATGTTAAGAACCTTTTAACCATGTAATAAGCAAGCATAGCCTAGGGCTAGCAATTATTACAGATAGTAAAATGATTCAACGTGAGGTGAAAACAAATAACGAAAACACTTCTACCATTTATGAATATTTAATGCAGTTTCTGCTCTTCAAGGGAATTTTATGGATTGTTAAATGTCAGAAGTAAATCATAGCTTTTATCAGTGCTTTGAAACACACACACACACACACACACACACACACACACACACACACACACATACATGCGCGCGCGCAAAATGATGTTTCACATTTTATTGTGTATGAGAATCATTTAATTTGCGAGAAACATAAAGCAGAGGTTACATACAGGCTACAGTATATATTGGGTTCGTACTTGTTACATTTTAGTAAAGTATGAATCTAGTGTGTGCCTATCAGCTAACAACAATTATCTTTCTGTCCAGATTACATAGTGTAATCAACCCCTCATTTAATCACTTGGGGGCATATATTTAGACCCGAATTCTGAATAGACAAAATACAGAATGTACAGTATATTTCTATATTAAACATATAGGGAAATAGGGAAATACTTTGGGACCAGCTAACAACACCAGATTAGACAAGAATCTGGAATACTCAGATTATAATGTGTATACATACATACATACATACATACATACATACATACATACATACATGCATATATATATATATATATATATATATATATATATATATATATATATATATATATATATATCGGTATGTGTGTGATGATTGATATTGCACAAAGAACAAAATTATCGAAGCGAGTTAAAGGAAAAGTAGAAGTCTCAGTCAAATACACGGATACAGTTGAAAACTTGTGCATGTTGTGATTGAAGATGGTTTTAAAACAGAACTTAACTTGTAATGTAAGAGGCATGTAAGTAAAAAGAGATACGTAGATGCTTAAATGCGTATGTAGACCATGGACAGAAATGTGATATAGACAGTTTTATAAGATAAATTAAGGCATGCTCATATCAAATGAGATGCCATATTCCCATAAGAAATCAATTTGAACCTCATTGAATGTTGTTGGTACGTATTAAGTCTATTAGTAACGTAGTAATGAGGTAAACTGTTGTACTTACAGGTGTTCCTGCCAACAGATCCACCGAAGACATGGCTACTGGCGAAAATGTGGTACAACTTAGCTGATGCTACTTATCACCAGTCTTTAACTCACTTAGGTAAGAGCCACAAAATGTGACAGGGACATCAACCGAATGTTTAAACTGATTGGAATATGAAATTGTTAAACATTATTTTTATGGAGACATTAACACTCTTAAATGCACAAAAGAATTCATACTTTTGGCAAAATATTTTTTCTCCAAAAACAAACTTATAGGAATTTTAGTTTGTATGATATATATTTAAAGAAAAAAAATACGGTAGACTCTCTGATCGATGTTGAACAGTCACATTCACATGTTGTCAGTTCACTTTATTGATCTACACTACGTCTGAAACTCTTCTCTCCTAGCTGTTTTTGAGCCTCAATGGCCGAATGATTGGAGTATCACACTCTCATTTTTGGTCAGTGCAGGTTCGAACCCTACCTAAGTTTGTGGTCTCTTCCAGGGTACATTGCAACCGTGTTCTCTCCCCACAGTTAAAAACTGGTCGCTACCATTTAATTGACAAATTAATGTATACTGTATTTACAATAAATGTAATATATCATATACAGTAAAACATCGCTATTAAGACTATCTAACTGGCTAATTCAAAGTGGTCTGATTAGTGAGGTGGTGTCTTTAGCGAGGTTCAGTACTTATTATATACTTATTAATAGACTGACAACTTGTGGTCTGAAATGTGAGGTAGTGTCCTAAGTGAGGTAGTCTCCTAAGCGAGGTGGTCTCCAAAGCGAGATGGTCTTTAGGCAAGATTCTATTGTATACATATTTAAATGTTCAAGACTTCATTACATATCATTTCAGCTCCCCGATTTATCCTTTGTCTTTCTTTATATCTGTTGTAGGTTTCACCCATCTGATTATGGAAGGCGTCTGTGTTGCCTGTCATCGGAATTTATCACAGTCTCATCCACTATTTAAACTTCTTGCTCCCCATTTCCTCTACCTTATCGCAATTAACACGTAAGTAGAGCTATGGTCTGATTTGAACATATACAGCAGACTGTTCTCCCTACATATTAGCATAAGAATACACATAATATAATGGAGGGATAGTGATAAAATTTTTCAAACATTTAAATTGTTTTAAAAAGACACTTTAACATGCATCTGAAGTTTTTACTCTGGTATAACTACCTTACATTGTTTGATTTAGTGGATTAACTGTTACATCTGTCCCTCAAAGAATGTCAAATAATTCAGCTACTGTAAACATGAATATTTTCGCGTGTTGTAAAGTATGCGATTTTCTTATGCAATCTTTACGTGTGTTTTACTTAATGTCACAACTTACTGTGAGTACTCCTGTAATAAACAATAAATCTATGCACAACTGTTTAACTGGTACATGGGGGTAATTTACACAACAAACTCTTCATCGTGTATTTAGTGTAAATTACCCCCACGCAAAAATTTCCATATTTATAGTATGTGAAGTAAATGCAAGTTTCTTTTCAGGATTTTGATATATTGTAATTTGATTTATTTGATAACTTTGTGTTTCTCTCTCCCCTTGTTCTCCCCCTCCCTCTCTCTGTTCAGCTCGTATGTGTTTGCACTTTTTTAAGTTCATACAATTTTATGAATTGATATTTACTGTTTTAACCAATACCATGATTAGGTTCTGATTATTCATATCTCTATTGGACACTTAGATTTCAGCTGAAACTATGCTCTGGTAAGCTGTCATACACCGAAAATCAATATTGCACACAGGACCCAAAATTTAAAGTATCATAGTAAAATGTAATGGTGTTTTCGTGACCATACTGTACTAGAAACTACACATTTAAAAAAAAATCACGCAGAGTTTTAAGAGATACACATGGAATTAAGTGTGCATGAGTCCAGAAATGTTTAATATATAAGTCTAAGGCAATAACAAGAAGCCCTACTTCATGGCACTATATTTTTTTATCATTAATTTTCTCCGTGCGGATGTGCATTTTTTGGGCAATAGCCTACAAGGAGTAAATCAGAGACTGGAATCAGAATCATTACTACAGGGTCAATGCATTTACAATGCAATCATTTCTGTTGACAAAAAGTGTATGGACGTCAACACCGTAACATTCGAAACATTTTGAATCACCAGGGGCTCGTTTTTTCAAGAATTCATTAGCCATACATCTTCAGTTATTTGATCATAGGACAAAACTTAGGACTGTTTTATCAACGCCACAATACTTCAAGTCTTAAGGTATTCTAGCATATTTTCAAATATGATCTTGGTAGTTTATAAACATTTTACCTGCTACATTTATAAAGATAAATTTTGACACAAACAAAATAACTTAGGTCTACGCATAGTCTCTTGGTAGTCATAAAGACCTGACCTGAATTGGTTCTAAGTCACAAATCAAATTCTTTGTAAAACGGTCGCAAGTAGTAAGATCAAGTCTAAGACTACACAGGCTTTAGGTTCCTTGACATATTTACGAATAATAAACGTTAATATGAAAATATTTTTTTTCAGATTGAATGTATGAATATGAAATATCAGAACTCTATATGATTGAATTATCTTACTTTTATAGATAGATGGTTGATAAAATCAATAAAACTGATATGACTATCATTTGATTTACAATGTGTTGCTAAATAGATGTTGAATTCTTAATTTGCAGACGGGGTTTGGAGCTCTTGGTAGCGCCCAATGGATGGGTGGACAAGACCATGAACGTTGGGATTAAAGGAATGTTTGAATTGATTCGTAGAGGGTAAGTAATGTTAAAGTAATTTTTAATAGATACTATTTGAAAACAACTTAATATGGCTTTGCAATATAATATTTTATATGGTATTAACTCATGTTAATATCTTACATTGTCTACATAATATATTTCAAACACCACTGTTCATTTAGGAATTTTGTATTCACATTTACATTTAAATTATACATTCTCATTTGTTTTTATATATCAATACTAAAATTGAGCCATATGCTATGCTAATCTGATTGAATGTATATGACAGAAATGGTTTTCATGAGCAATTTATGTAGATGTTTCAAACCTATTATATCATACGTTTCACAATAATGTTAAATTTATTTTTATCATCTATAGTATAACGTCTATGTGTTGTGAATATTTTTTATAATTCTAAATTATAATAAATGATAGATATTAACCCTTTTAATTCCTAGTAATCTTTGAAATTGGTGTCCTGTTTAAATTTTACATTGTGAAGAAATTATTAATAGAGACTTAGGGCAGCTATGGCAAAGTGGTTAAAAGCAATGGCTAAGTAGTTAGAACATCACACTTTAAACTAGAAAGTTGCTCATCTTTAGTCGGTGCGGGTTGGAGTCCTGCTGGCACTTTAGCTATTGGATGCGAGAAACTTTGCCAGTTACTTATGGAATGCCTGTGGTCTGTTCACTTACCGCCATAGAGCAGTGAGGGTTTTTTAACGTGCCGACACCTACTGTGACACGGGACTTCGGTTTTACTGTCTCATCCGAATGACAGGAAACCAACCTGCCGCCGGCTGGACTCGAACTGACGACCTCACCGTCAAGAATCGAGCGCGCTACCAATTGAGCCAGGCCGGCTCAATTTTGTTCATAATTAAAGGTTTAAAACACTGCATGACACATTATATGTAAACAACACAACAAATAAACAATGTAATAAATATACATGTTTTACTTTGATGCCTTCTCAGGATTAATGTCTGGAGGATGGATGTACATGGGACGCTCCCAGAAGACTTGAGAGCTAGAGGGGTAGGAATCAAATCGAAATGTTACTGCTATGGTTTTTAAGATAATTTAGAATGTGTGTAGATAATGCTGCAAATGATTCTTATCTACAAACATATTAAAATTTACACTGTTCTCTGATAGACATATAAAAAAGGTATCACATGATTGAACGTATTTAAAACCTTATTTATCTGTTGACTGTAAAAGAACTTGCTTCACATAATCAGAGCTGTGGAATTTTACTGCTAATAAATGCAAGCGGAAATAAAAAAAAAACGTTTAAACAGTTTCTTTTTGGAGTTAAATAATAGAAATATTTAAATTATTTCGATCAAATGTTTGAACTTATGTTTCCTTTTAACAATTTTACCGATTTCAAATGAAAACAATAATCCTTGAACAGTTTCAGTGTCCACAGTGGAGTTTTGATGTAAACAGCCTTCACTATTTTTGAAATGTAATCAATAACATGTGTGTGCACTAAAACCAAACTTGCGTTTATCATTTCCTCCTGTATATTAATAAAAAAAAGATAATATGTAACATAGAGAGGGGGAGAGAGAAAAAAGAGAGAGAGAGAGAGAGTAGACACCAATTGAGACTGCTAGTATAAGCAATAATTCTTTTTTGTTTTTTTCTAAACAGTTATACAGTCCATCTGGAAAGGTACTCCCTGGTTATCATTTCAGAGACGATGCTCTTTTACTTTACCATGCCATCAAGAATTATGTAACCAAATACATCAAATTATACTATGGTAAATTATAAAATGTACTGAATAATATACATGTATTTATGTTAATGAATGATTTGTCACAAAGAAATACACCATTCTGACAACCACACAAACACTAGACGATATTAAGCAGCAGGCTTTAGGTTTATTACCGCTATTCAATTTAGGTTTGAGTCCTGCTGGAACATTTTATGCATACTCTTGCCAGGTTCCTTGTGGAACGTCGGCCATGTTTTCCCAAGTACATAGTAACCAGGTTTTTGTTTCCAGTTTAATGTATATATATATATATATCACACATTTAAGAAACACGAAAAGTGAAAAGAATTTTACCACTCCGACAAACACATTAACAAAACTTTACGGAAAAGTGCTTCAACCGCATCATTTTGTAATTATGTAAGACATATTGTAACTATATTACACAAACAATTCAATTTTATTGATGAGATGCATAAGCTTGGTTTATTTTTAAGTCGTTTTTAGTTGTTTCTTGAAATTCTGTTTCCGTATTTCATTACTTGCATATTTGATTTTAGCAAAAATGACAGATACTATTTAGACAAAACAAATAGCACAAAAACACAAACTTTACCCACTTTTTGAAAATAAGATCTATTTTCTTTGTAGCAGCTGTAAAACGTTTTCATATATATATAGTCTTTCAGATTTTCATTGATATATTTTCAACAGATACTTCTGAAAAGATAGTTGGAGATTGGGAACTTCAGTCATTTGGAGACGAGATTACCAAACCTCGAGAACAAGGTGGCTGTGGCCTGAAGGGTGTTCCATATAATGGAAAATTCGAAACTGTGGATCAGCTGATAACCGTCTTCACATGCATAGTGTACACCTGCAGTGTTTCCCATGCAGCAACAAATTTTCCTCAGTATGATGAATATGCTTTCCCTCCAAATTATCCTGGGTCTATGAAAGGAACACCACCAAAAGACAAAGTATGTGAAATCAAATAGTTAATTACACCGGAAATAAATGAAATTCTGTATAATGTAACACATTTGAAAGTTAAATAATAAATTGTATAGTGTGACCCCGATCTGTTATTATGTTGATGTGTTATACTATTTGAGTAAGATAATTATATACATATATATATATATATATATATATATGACATTTACCTGATAAATGATATAAACCCTGTTTAGGTTTTATGAAAATGTCTTAGTTATATAAAGTTAAATTACAATGATATTCTGAAAAGAGTTAAACGTTTATATTAGTTATGAAATGATTAAATTCCTTACCTTTCCGTAAATATGGCCAATTGGGTTTATTATATATTCCATAGCTGAAATGTTGATATAACGAAAATACATACAGGTCAGATTAAAATTTTAGAGCATACCCTGTGGGTAGACAGGAAAGACAGGTGTAGATCATTTCCATCATATTGACATTACATTATAACACAAATATACAGCAAATATGACAGCAAAAGTAAATAAATCGTATATGGTCACAAGTACCTTTCTGGGTAGCTAGGTAGATAATTTGTCTTTCAGAGAGCCTTTGGGTTTGATCATATCCAAGCTTTTAAGACTTGTATTGATTGCTGTGTTGTCATGCGTTAAGCATTCAAAATGGTAAAGATGTCAATCAAATAATAAAGATAACAAAATGTACATATACCAACGTATTAGTGTCAAGTTCAGGAGATTGCATTTCATTAGGATTAGACCATAGCGCAGGTATAAATCTGTGGCATTTCATCTACAGCAGGTGGTGACTCCAAAACATAAATCACATGCAAATTGACTGGAGTGTATAACAAAATTAAACAAATATAATAAATTACTTGCAGACACCAGTGACAGATGAGAACATCCTTGATACAGTCCCGGACAAGGAAACAACTTTGGATATCATGACAGTGACAAAGATTCTTAGTGACAGAGGAACAAGAAGTCTGGGAGATTTTGAAGTGCAATATGTTTTTGATCCACAGGCAAAAAAGATCATTGATGAGTGAGTAAAATTATTTATGAAATAGTTGTGATTTATAGCATATATGATCAGATCTATTAGTTCACATGCAAATTTATAGATCTAGACCTGATATTTGTATCTAAGATGGAAATAATAGGAAATCTCAGATACCAAAGTATAAATATACAGGATTTCCAGAATACATATACAAATCTGGTGAACACTGATCTCTGGAAATCCAGAGGTGGGATCAGGTGACATGGAGGATTAAACATCCCCTGTTGACCGGTAAAGTAACACATGCATCACAACTGTTGTGTCTTAATCGCCATATTTGCATACATTGGATTGTGTGTAAACTACCAAAATCACCTCCAAAGGTAGTTTGGTTTTTTATTTGAAACTGTTTGTGATAACTGAGAAAAATTAAACTAATTTCAATCCAGTTTGGTACAATGCATGAAATGTTTGCTAAACTATTTTTAAACCATAACCAGTTATAGATGATAAATTCACCTTCAGAGAAAAAAAACAATGCATATAAGTATAATTATTAAAGAGACAAATGGGAGATAAACCTTACAAATCTGAACTATTCATGTCAAGGAATTGTTTGTAAAAAGATGTTAATAAACAGTAGATACAGGTATAAAAATTTCAGATACCAAAGTATAAATCAATAGGATGTCCAGGACATAGATACAAATCCGGTAAAAATGGACAAACACGGACCTCTGGAAACCAAGAGGTGGGATCAGGTGCCATGGAGGAGTAAGCATCCCCTGTCGACCGGTCACACCCGCCGTGAGTCCAGATATGTCAACAGATATGTCAGCTGTACACTCAAATCATACAAAAAAATGTGAAACCATGAACCGTAAATGAAATTGAAAGTTTAACTTTACAAGCAAATGACAAAAATACTTTAATGAATATATTTTAGATGCACTTAATGATTCCTAGTCATCTAGTCATAGAAATTATGAAATATGGTTAGGGATATAATTTAATGCAGCTTTAGAAAAAAAAATTCCCTTTCATATACTGAGCAAGATTGAATTCTGCTGAGAAGCTGTATTGGTTTGGTGAATCACAAACTAACCCTGTTTTCCAACGTCAACATAGTATTATTTTTAGATATGGATATGTATTATTGTTAGATAAAAGATATCTTAATGAAGGTAAATCAGAAGTGTGTTGTGTTTCGTATAAAACAAAAACAAAATAAATAAAATGCACCCCAAAATGAAAAAAAAAAGTAATCCGACTACGAAAAGATGTAAAATGCATATTGTTGATGAAAGATACGAAACAGTATTGAAAATTTGCTGTAAAAAGGTAAATAAAAAACATATAGATGATATTTCCTTTTCTGTTACAGATTCCGAGCTGAATTACAAGATATAAGTAAGACAATCAAAGAAAGAAATAAAACCAGAAATCCACAATATGTCTGGCTCGACCCAGAGGTTGTACCGAATTCCATCAGCATTTGAGTAATGGATGATACTACAGACTAAGTACATTGTCAGGATCAAAAGGCTACAGTGACTGCCATCTTTACGTCCGATATCAGTCAATACACGTGAATATCTGAAACACAAACTAACATTTTCTAAATTTTTTATTCAATAAATGTGTAATCAAACATTTTCACTTTATATGTGTTTCAATTGTTTATTTATGACGTATTGCCCGTAATTGGACACTTAATCTGTTTAATGTAAATGTTTTGTGTCTGTATAAGATGCATGTGTTCAGATTTGAAATTATTTCTAATTCTTAATGCGTTGATATATAGGTATTCAGATTTGAAATTATTTCTGATTCGTAATGCATTTTTGTACATGTTGATAGTTAATACAGAGAAAATAACAATGTAATCCAGTTTTTCACTTCTCATTTCATTTTATTTGTGTCAAGTAGTATGTTTTCATTTACTGCTAATAAATTTGTTTACATTTTTTAAAACTATTAAAATTGTTCTGTAATGTATCATGATTTATTCACAGTAATGTAATGCAAATTGTGATACACACTCACTCAACAAGTTATGACCAAAGGAATATGTTGATGAGTCAAGTTGGGAATTTATAGACCTGTTAGATACATACTCGGTCGTATCGTTTAAATCTGATTTTATAACGACTGCAATTAAGGATTGTTGAGTGCTGCACAGAATTTTTTCCATGATCTATGGCATATATATTCCAATCTATTTCAAAATATGAAAACAATCCTTATATATATATATATATATATATATATATATATATATATATATATATATATTACCATTTACTGGGAAACTAGTCAGCTGCTTACCAATGCTTTCATTCTATGTAATTGACTTTGCGATGGGAGTTTTTCAGATGATGTAACAGCTAAACAGCTGTGTGAGATGAGAAGTAGTTCCCTTTTCTGCCCGGAAATATTAAATGAAATTGAAGTTTATTTTCTTATTTTCATATCATTTTGAAAGAAACTTGTGAAAGGGAAAATTTTGAATACTTATTGTCAGATTTGAATCGAGATTATTTTATATTCGATCGCTTGGTGCAGGAAGGTTAAATGTTTCAGAAGAAATGACCGCTGCCATTGCCATGCTGCTGAATGATGACTTTTTTATTTACAAAAAAACATTGCGTTTGAATTCTGATGTATTATTAATGGGATATACTATAGAAAGTTTGAGTGTGACTAAGGAGAAGGGAGACAGCTAATATTCGTTCATGACAACTGAGTGTAGCTATTTTATTTGACATTTTTACCAGTCAGCTGGAAAGTGGGATGACTGATTGAGTAATTCGTACATAACTTACGTAAGTATTTCACACGGCCTGATTTCATAGGATGTAAGTGACGAATTGTTTCTTACAGGAATATCCAGTGAAGGCAAACAAGTCGACCTGTTTATCAGAAATGCTTGACAAAGTTGCACAAGGCCTAACTCTCTTTTTATTGTTCAACAGACAAGTTACAATTGTAACTACGAAGCAAACTTACATTTCTATGGTCTGCGGTCTGGTCATCACATGACCTAGATAATCGCGATATGGGCCGAGACTACAGATGTAGTCTCGTGTTTTCGATTTCTTTCTGTGTTTTTATTTGTTTTGTGGTAGGCCTAATGTATGGTATTTAAGATTAAATATATAAGAAATATGATGTGATATTCTATTCTTTATTGATTCGTTCATGTATTCTTTCGCTGAAAAGTAAAGCGGTTAATACTCGGGTCACGTGACTGCAAATATTGACATCTGCAATATATCGCTCTATATACTTGCAACGAAAGTAACGGTAGTTGGTATGCAAATATTACCTATTATTGTGTGACCTAGCAAAACTTGAACGCATTAGGTTGAAGAAATTACATATAGAATTGGGATGTATTTGGTGGAGACTCATTTAAATGCTACGACTATGAGGTTAACCCGAGTTTTCAGAGAGATAGCAAAGAACCCGAGTTTTCAGAGAGATAGCAAAGAAATCTACTTTTTTACTTGATTGAAGCAATGAAGTCCTTAAATAAAGACATATCTATAGTAGTAAAAATGTGTTTATGGTGTTTGTTTGCAATATTCTATCAGAAGTATGATACCATCTATGATAAATACGAGGTCAACTGATAAAGTTTCCTTTGTTTTGGCCCTTTTGCGAAACTATAACTTTGGTATTATGTTTATAATATCTACAACTCCTGGGTCACTGTCGTTGCTCGTTGGTCATTTGAATCTTCAAAGGTATACATAAAACCAGTACCTGGTATTTCAATACTAGTTGATTATTTCATACTAAAGTTACGTTTGGAATGGATACTACCATTTAAATTGTAAACTCCTTAGATATAAAAAAAATCTTAGGTACCAAAGTATAAATCTTTAGGATGCCCAGGATATAGGTACATATCTGGTAAAAAAATATACAAACACGAACCTCTTGAAATCAAGAAGTGTGATCAGGTGTCATGGAGATGTAAGCATCCCCTGTCGACCGGTCAAACCCGTCGTTATCATGAGTCCACAGTCAAATCAAAATGATATACGTGAGGAACGAATCCTCATCAAATTTGGTACAGCCGTCACAACCGCGATCGAACAGGTAATCAACATTTCACAAGGTGAAGCAGAGTAATCGCAGACAAGACTATTACCGACCTTAAAATATGCAGAACGTTGACATCAGATGCGGTTTTCGATATCCCTGTGTCAATAATTTGAGTAGTTTACCTCTGTATATGAAATGTTCATATATTGAACAAGCCCTGGCATATCGGATCATTTTTTAAATATAAACTCCATATGCGGGTGATAGTGGGATAATACTACTTAAATGTGGAAAATTTACGATGGGAAAGCCGAAATCGTCGAGTTTGTTGTATAGCTTAGTTGTTAATTTTCCGTCTGTGTCTATCGTAAATAAGATGTCTAAGTATAAAGCGTGTGTGCTTGATTCTGTTGTATTTTTAATTTCTAGTTCGCATGGATATATCGCATTGATATATGTATAAAACCACGATAATTATATTTTACAGTGTTTACTTTTAGACGGATTTAGGAATTAAATTAGCTCATTTTCTCTTCTTGTATAATATCACTTTTTAGTTTCAAAACTCTACATCTGTTTTAAATTCGAGCTCAACAGATGAAGTTTTATTGACATAAACGATCGTCTTGATCATTTGCTTTGACCTTGGCTGCAAAAGTATAACTTTGTTATTGTGTTTATAATATATATGATCAATAAGTATTGTAGAAGGGTTATTGAGTAAGATATGATAGTTTAATGTAAAGAAAAAATAATGTAGATATACAAAACAGATGTCTGAAGAAAATAGCTTGACCTTAATGGACATGAATCATGCAAGAATTCATTTACTTAGATTATCGAAAAAATGTATACATATGTGGATAGATTTGTCCCTTACTGCGTTTGATGTGCTACTTTGGAATATAAAACATCCATTAAATGTATGTATCTAGCGACAAGTATCCTCGGGGACAAAACGTCCACCAGCAATGATACATATAATACCACGCATAGTTTAGCTGAAGATGACTATACATTGTAAATTACAAGATTTTGTTTAGAATGTAGATATCTCACAAATAACACTACAATATTGAACCTCTACTAGTTATCTGGAAGGTTGAAATTTATGCAAATACTAGGTTATTATACATAAAGTACAGCGAAAAACAAAATACCAAATTTCTTTAAGAGAAGTGTTAAAACGCTTGATCTTTGATGTTCATGCACCAATCTCTAACCAGTTTGGGGACTGCGCATTTATATAAATGAATAAAATAATGTTTTTGATAGTAGCATTTATAGTTTTGTATATCTTTGAGTGTGTAATCTATGGGTAAAAAATCATTTATACAGCAGATATAACAAGACAACGTTCATTTGTTTTTGATTGTGCATTACATAATAGTTATTTTAATCTAAACAACTGTATGGTGGATGGTATATGAAAATCTGGCACGACCGGGGATCGAACCATGGACCGTCATGTTGTAGATCTGACGTTCTACCGAATGAGTTACTCTTTTCGCCCCGTCTGTATCTTAATTGATAAATAAAATATCCAGTTAGGAAGCATATGTATCAAATTCTTTTGTTCTTGTAATTTCTAGGTCGATTTGATATACTGCATTTACATATGTATGGACATTTCCATTATAAATTGCCAAACGTCTTCGTTACATCTGAATGTCAAATTAAAAACCAGTCAGTTTTGTTCTTCCCATTTGATGTATTCTAGGTATTGCCACTAAATATGTGATTTTCCCAATGGGTGTTCACAGAGGTGTTAAATAATTTTAAGTGAATCAGAGAAATACGGTATTCATTTCTTGGATATATTCGTACTGGAGAAGAATATACACAACAGCATAGCAGTTATTAATAAAATAGTAGAACGCTGCTTCACTTATTTTCATATATAGTTTTTCGTTTCAAATACCGAAATTCCATATTCCGCGTCAACCTGTCAATCTTTGTCGTACTTTCAGTTGCAACTATTCCTCCAATTTCTCTAATTAAGGTACAAGTGCAGAATGTTTCCTTCAAAGAACCATCATAAGAAATACATATCTACGAGATATCCATGGCTCAATTGGGAATACCTTATTGTAATTGACATTTGTTTTTCTGTCTCAAATATATATGTATATATTTATTTCAGTTCCTCAGCATTTATTTTTTTTGTTAGTTACTAAAATAGGGTATCAGTATGGGGACTAGGTAATTAGTCATTAATTGAGTAGTCATGCTTGAGTAGTTGCTGACTGATAAACAGTGTGTATTGTAAGGTCATTTGAAAGCTCGTTTGCGAACTGTTCATAACATTTGCTCTCATCCATCTCACTCGTTCATTAAAAACAAATTTAGAATTTTGTCTGATATACTATTTTTTTGGTATATGATACATTGTAATGAAGGTTCAAGCGCTTCACTTCCAAAACAATAAACGTGTTTGTTTATTTTATGATATAAAATATGCGGTACAAAACTATAAATATTCAGGATGTCCAGGCT
Organism: Atrina japonica; assembly: GCA_030159075.1. NCBI lineage: Eukaryota > Metazoa > Mollusca > Bivalvia > Pterioida > Pinnidae > Atrina > Atrina japonica. The sequence continues at coordinate 679,300 of BROG01000373.1, forward strand.
ATACATAAATATCTGGTGAATATTGGACAAACACGGACGTATGAATATTCAAAGGTGAAATCAAGTGCCATGGAGGATCCTCGTAAGCATCCCCTGTTGACCGGTCACAACCGCCGTGAGTCCACAGCCAAATTCAAATGAAATAGGTGTGGAAGAAATCATTGTCACATTTGGTACAGACGATTCAACAACCGATATCGAACAGGTAACTCAACATTTTTATTTAGAGAAACACAGTAATCGCAAACAGGGCTATAATATGAATTATTTTATGAGGAAGTTTGCCGGTTTACCGGCGGAAGGTCGATGTTATCTTCCCGGGTACAATTTAACGTGGTTCTCTCCTCCACCACTAAAATATATGGCCGCCAACATATGACTGAAAAATTGTTGAGTGTATGTAGAATAAACCTAAAATTCAAAACTATTTTTTTTCGAAAATCTTACAAATGACTATGTTCATTTGAGTAAAACAAATTTAGAACATAAATATAACATCATTTATACTCGGATAATTCCTTTTTTTCTTCAGAGGTTTATTATCAAATAATAAGTTATACTCTCTTGTAAATGCTATTTTTCTTTCAAAAAATTAAAAACACATGTATTTAACAAATATAAGGTCACACTTTACCGCAAATTGAAATCTTACAGAGAAAAATTATCTGATAAGATCACACTGTATGGCGGTTGTCTTTCGTGTTTACCGTTGAGAGGCGAACTGTAGAATTCATATCTTCAAGGAAATGAGAATTCTAGTTATTAGAGGAAACTAATATACAATCAGATCACGGTGTGCTACAGTTGTCTTTCGTAGTCCGTTGCGATACGATTTGTAGGACTTGCTGTAATCAAGACCACTCAGAATATGCAAACCTTAGTTATTAGGGAGGCAAACTAAACGTGGTTGACTACGTCACCTAGCAAAAAATAAATAAATAAATAAATAAAATAAAACAAAAACTAAAAAAGACCACTTGGAAAAAATAATTAAAAAAGAAAAGAAAATTATGAAGCCGAATGGAGTTATTATGAAGTAGAAATTACACGTTGTTTTATAAATTCGTTACATAGTTTCACACTCTTCACTGTGGACTTAGTGTATTTGTAATTGTTTTCGTCCCAGAGGTGAAGATTTATGATTAGGCCCAACAAACTATGCTGACCAGTTTCTTGTTGGTCCTGTAATTAAATTAAATTACGAATAAATCGTTATTTCAGTTTATGACGTTTATTCGTTTGCTCCAGCTTCAAAAGTGTAAGTATTTTTCAAAATTATACACAACTGATTCAAGTTATATAAACATAGATCTCAACTATAAAATAACATGACAACCATGATATATAAAACAATTAATCTTTTGATCCTTAATCATGACCGTGTCATGAGGTCTGAACGATTATTGATTTAAAGTCTTAAATTACTGATATGAAGCTAATGATTATAAGTGGATAGATAACTTCATTGGAGAACAAAACCTTACAAATATAAAAAAAAAACAACAAGAACACTTTATACAAACACTTAACTCGAATGCCATTTTACTCTGATAATCGACCTTTAACTGATAGTAATTATATAAACAACCTGACCCTATGCAAATTTTCCTTAAAGTGAAACTGAAAGTACCGGTAGGATAAATTTACACACGATATTAACTAGGTCAAGTCTATAATTTACAAATCTTCCAGTTAAATGGCTATCAAGAGAAAATACGCCGGCTTGTAAGAGAGACTACTGCGTATAGAAGGGAGATAAGAAGAAATAACAAAATCAATGTCTTAAAATGCTTACAAGCTTCTTGAGAAGGAACTTGGACCGAAGTCTTGTCATTTTGACGCGAAACATCTCAGTACGAAATTTCCTATCTCCTGACACCGAAGAACTCCTATTTTCCATTTCTATATTTCAGTACAACAAGCTTACGTATCTAAATGGTTATAATTGTTGTTCAACAAAATTAAAACAATTCTACACTAATCTAACATACTAACCTAACAAACGGAACAACATGAAACGAAATTCAAATTCAATAAAACTACTCTACTTTGAACTTAAAACAAATCTATCATAAGCAAAATTCTAATTACGGGTTTTAAAAGTAGATTCTATTTAAATGAAATCAAAAAGCATTTTCCTATGTACACTGCATACGGTGTGAAATTGAAAATGTAAATCATACAAGAAGTTAGTCTAGTTTTGAATGAATAAAAGAAAATTACAATTAAAAGCATATGTTATTTTTAAATCATAGCAAAATTGAGAAAGAAAAAAAATTAATTAAAGAGAAAATATTAAAATCAAACTAAACAAGCCTACTAAATTACAGTAAAATTCTCTTACCTGTAATTAAATTAAATTACGAATAAATCGTTATTTCAGTTTATGACGTTTATTCGTTTGCTCCAGCTTCAAAAGTGAAGCTTGATTTGGGCGCTTGCTTGTTTGTTAGAAAATTTGTTTTTATAAGTTTATCCAATCAGTATGTAAGAAAATGTGTAATACTTCCTAATTTGGCATAAAACTGCTTTTTCATGAAATAGTGGATAGCGTCGGTTTGACTTTCTTTGTTCATACCAAGGGACGCGACGCTAGTTAATAAGGATTAACTTAAGTCGATACTTATTAACTGACCTGATGAATTCTGGCAATTGGAACAAAGAGTCTATCTCATACTTATTAAGAATATAGGTGTGAATATTTACTTTGGCCAACTTGGTATGCAGTTAATAGCCAGGATAATAAAATACAAAGTAAGGACAAAGACCTAAAGAAAGGGAATTATTCTTTTTGTCCTAAAAACTCTTTTTATTAGATTTACACTTACACTTATACCTCTATTTAGGTTAATTTAAATATATATGATTCACAGAAAAAGATTCTACACGACCTACTGAAAAAATATTAGAAAATTCAGCTTTTTATTTAAGGTATACACAAATAATACAAGTACCTTATTTATGTCATAATTGAAGAAACAATGACCTACTATAAACATAATTACCTATAAATCAATATATTTCTATAATAATAAAAAAAATTAACTTTGTATGAAAACTGAGTATTCGCAAATAATGTGATTACCTGTATACGGCAATATTAACATGATTCATTGCTATATTTTTCGTAATTAAAAACATTTTAATTAAATGTTTGAATTCATGAAAAATGAGTGAAACCGGACACGTTTTGTTATATGTAACAATGCCCCTTCTGGCCCCATTAGCTTTGGGCCCTCAAAGCTTTTTTGAAAAGGTAATACACAAAAAATATAAAAAGAAAGGAAGAAAAATTCAATGAAGAACAAAAACATGTAACTAACATATATACATCAATATATATAACATAAAGTACACCACTTCAAAATGAGTAATCATGATGTGAGAAATACAAAGTCAGTCCTGGTGATCAAAATCACTGTCATGCGTGTCCGGTTTCACTCATTTTTCATGAATTCAAACATTTAATTAAAATGTTTTTAATTACGAAAAATATAGCAATGAATCATGTTAATATTGCCGTATACAGGTAATCACATTATTTGCGAATACTCAGTTTTCATACAAAGTTAATTTTTTTTATTATTATAGAAATATATTGATTTATAGGTAATTATGTTTATAGTAGGTCATTGTTTCTTCAATTATGACATAAATAAGGTACTTGTATTATTTGTGTATACCTTAAATAAAAAGCTGAATTTTCTAATATTTTTCAGTAGGTCGTGTAGAATCTTTTTCTGTGAATCATATATATTTAAATTAACCTAAATAGAGGTATAAGTGTAAGTGTAAATCTAATAAAAAGAGTTTTAGGACAAAAAGAATAATTCCCTTTCTTTAGGTCTTTGTCCTTACTTTGTATTTTATTATCCTGGCTATTAACTGCATACCAAGTTGGCCAAAGTAAATATTCACACCTATATTCTTAATAAGTATGAGATAGACTCTTTGTTCCAATTGCCAGAATTCATCAGGTCAGTTAATAAGTATCGACTTAAGTTAATCCTTATTAACTAGCGTCGCGTCCCTTGGTATGAACAAAGAAAGTCAAACCGACGCTATCCACTATTTCATGAAAAAGCAGTTTTATGCCAAATTAGGAAGTATTACACATTTTCTTACATACTGATTGGATAAACTTATAAAAACAAATTTTCTAACAAACAAGCAAGCGCCCAAATCAAGCTTCACTTTTGAAGCTGGAGCAAACGAATAAACGTCATAAACTGAAATAACGATTTATTCGTAATTTAATTTAATTACAGGTAAGAGAATTTTACTGTAATTTAGTAGGCTTGTTTAGTTTGATTTTAATATTTTCTCTTTAATTAATTTTTTTTCTTTCTCAATTTTGCTATGATTTAAAAATAACATATGCTTTTAATTGTAATTTTCTTTTATTCATTCAAAACTAGACTAACTTCTTGTATGATTTACATTTTCAATTTCACACCGTATGCAGTGTACATAGGAAAATGCTTTTGATTTCATTTAAATAGAATCTACTTTTAAAACCCGTAATTAGAATTTTGCTTATGATAGATTTGTTTTAAGTTCAAAGTAGAGTAGTTTTATTGAATTTGAATTTCGTTTCATGTTGTTCCGTTTGTTAGGTTAGTATGTTAGATTAGTGTAGAATTGTTTTAATTTTGTTGAACAACAATTATAACCATTTAGATACGTAAGCTTGTTGTACTGAAATATAGAAATGGAAAATAGGAGTTCTTCGGTGTCAGGAGATAGGAAATTTCGTACTGAGATGTTTCGCGTCAAAATGACAAGACTTCGGTCCAAGTTCCTTCTCAAGAAGCTTGTAAGCATTTTAAGACATTGATTTTGTTATTTCTTCTTATCTCCCTTCTATACGCAGTAGTCTCTCTTACAAGCCGGCGTATTTTCTCTTGATAGCCATTTAACTGGAAGATTTGTAAATTATAGACTTGACCTAGTTAATATCGTGTGTAAATTTATCCTACCGGTACTTTCAGTTTCACTTTAAGGAAAATTTGCATAGGGTCAGGTTGTTTATATAATTACTATCAGTTAAAGGTCGATTATCAGAGTAAAATGGCATTCGAGTTAAGTGTTTGTATAAAGTGTTCTTGTTGTTTTTTTTTATATTTGTAAGGTTTTGTTCTCCAATGAAGTTATCTATCCACTTATAATCATTAGCTTCATATCAGTAATTTAAGACTTTAAATCAATAATCGTTCAGACCTCATGACACGGTCATGATTAAGGATCAAAAGATTAATTGTTTTATATATCATGGTTGTCATGTTATTTTATAGTTGAGATCTATGTTTATATAACTTGAATCAGTTGTGTATAATTTTGAAAAATACTTACACTTTTGAAGCTGGAGCAAACGAATAAACGTCATAAACTGAAATAACGATTTATTCGTAATTTAATTTAATTACAGGACCAACAAGAAACTGGTCAGCATAGTTTGTTGGGCCTAATCATAAATCTTCACCTCTGGGACGAAAACAATTACAAATACACTAAGTCCACAGTGAAGAGTGTGAAAAGTGGTGGAGAATCCGGGTACGTTTTGTTATATGTAACAATAGGACTACCTTGATAATATAAAACCTTTCATTGTGAGACCTTTGAAAAAGGTAAATATTGACAAAACGTAAAACAACATTGATACAGAAATTTAACGGCAAATGGAATAGATACATGGATACACTCTGTACTCGGAAAGGTATTGCCCTTTCTTACCCATGTCCATTTTTTACCGAAAACAAATTCACCGTTTAAAATTCGCCTTAAACCATCCTAATCATATGAAAAGCACACACACACGCACACACACACACACACACACACACACACACGAGCACACGCACGCACACGCACATACACACGAACAAATACACACACACAAACACACACACACACACCTACACACACACACACACACACACACACACACACACACACACACACACACACGCACAGATATATACAATTGTTTAACTCGACATCTCCTCAATCAAAATTCTCTAATTAACTTAAGGGCGAAACTGTAAAATTTTAAAAGTTGGCTAAACATTCCAGGTACATAAATTATACAAATTTTGTAACAACATTATTATGACGTTTTATATTCAATATTTTATCAGCTGAAGAAAGCAAAAAAAAAAAAAAGAATTTTATTCAATTGATTCATTGAAAGTTTGCCAGTTTACTTGCGGAAGGCCGGTGGTTTCTACTGGGGTACATTGTAACCGGGTTCTTTCTTCCACCATTAAAAACTTACCGCCAACATGTAACGGCAAAATGGTTGTGTATGGCGTAAAACCCTTTTCAAATTAAACTAAGCTGATTTAATAGATGCCAAATGTAGCGACAATAAGCCTAAACAGGAAGTGGGTATCATCTCCACAGGAAATAACAGAGCAGTCTTGTATACCTTAAATGACCTGAAGTACAATCGCACTTTAACTTATCTTCACTTTAATATATGATAAACACTTGATATTGCGTGTGCAGCGCATATCTACGCATCTTTTACACTTTTCGGAATAACCCTACACATTCACATTACTTATTGCTTCCTATATGACTGGAACATGTATTATTATTGAACTCTGAACACCATTTTTGCTGTTTTTAACATATTAAAAATGAAAAGAATTAATTTTCAGAATGTCCAGGGCACAGTAGAAAATTATTGAAAAATCAGGGGTGGCTTCAGGTGCCATGGTGGAGTAAGCATCCCATGGTGATAGCCGCCGCGAGCCAACATTCAAATTCAGATGTAAAAAGTAACGTTTTGTCTCAATTGGTAAAGACGACAAATCAACCGCTATAGAACATATAATTCATTTGAATTTGACTGCGTACTCATGCACCCTTTAGTAGAAATCAGCTGACTGTAAAATATAAATCAATCCTTATAATTTAAAGTAAAAATGATTGCAAGGTAGAACGTTCAAGAATATTTAAGAATTTATATGAAAATAAATCACTTTACGCAACAGAATTATCGTTTTTTGTAAACACGCTGTATCCGAATCGATTATAAATGTGGATTTCATCATTTACCAAGGAGCAGTGATGGATGGGAACGCGGACCAACAAGTAGCATACATGCAAGATACTTGTAATGATTTAAACATTGACCTTGGTACAATTAAACGACAGTTGAATTTGGACCTTAATCTGGATGTCCGCATCACCGAGATTATAAATAATATTTGCTAAGTCATCTGAATAACAGTTGTAGCAGTTGTAAGTACTAAGTTGAATGTATATATACGTTTTGTAATTTTAAATCTTTTAACTTAGAATACACTATCTATATGGTAAAATATAGTTGTTCAATGATTTTTAAATTTTATTATTATACGAATATTCGGTGACAATTCATCGTCAATATTATTTTTACCAGAATTATTATTAATATTACCGGTATTATTATTATTATTATTATTGTTATTATTATTATTATTTTTAATATTATTATTATTATTATTATTATTATTATTATTATTATTATTATTATTAACAGTGTACGTACGGGATAACTATGTCTGTTACCAACTACACCGTGAAGGTTAGAACAGGGGACAAAAAGGGAGCTGGTATGAATGCATACGCATACATGATCATACACGGCGAAAATGGCACCAGTACAGAAAAACTAACACTTAATCATATATATAAAGTTAATTTCAAGAGAAACAAAAAGGATACGTTTCGCTTTGTATCGAAAACATTTGTTGGTAAGATAAAATATATTGAGATATGGAGAGTACCTGGTTATGGAATATCCTGGTTTGTGGATTCTTTAACAATTAAATGCTCAGTGTCAGAAGAAACATACATTTTTCCTATCCTACGTTGGATAGAGTCAAGAAGAGTACACAAAATAGCGTGTTTTGATACTTCCCTGCCTCAGACCGATATCTTTAAAACAGAAAGAGCTATTGAACTTGAAGAGAAAAAGAAAAACTACGAAATTATTTCTCCTGGTCCTGGTCTTCCTGCACAGGTAAACTAAATGTTTTTTTCTTTTTTCTTATATCTTATACCAAAATTCTAGTTATGATGTGTTGGAATAATCAAACATCACCTTAATGTTATGATAATATCACATACCGCGAATAATCCTGTGAAATTTCAGAAAATATAAATGGATAATGAGGTAAGTGGATATTTTGAAAACTGTATCCTAAAACTAAAGGTACTTGATTGTATCTCTATATTATTCGCAGCTTTGTCTTCCTGTAATTAAATAATGACAACATTGTTCTGAACAAAGCATACGAACAAATACAATGTAAACAAACACCACAAACAGATCAAATAAGCAATCAAAATTGTAATTGGAAGTTGTAAGTAGTTGTGTACCTACTATAACATGCATTCTTTTCCAACAGATCAAGGATCTACCGAGTGATGAAATGTTTTCGTTTTTAACACTTGTAAGTACAAATTGAGATATTTGTTTTGATTACTTAAAGAGGCATTAACTCTGTTTACCAGAAAAACTTATTTTTTTCTATTTTTGCAACTATTTTACTACAAATAAGAGCCATGAAGCTATATATAAGCATAAAAATCTTTATATATATATATATATATATATATATATATATATATATATATATATATATATATATATATATATATATATATATATATATATATATATATATTGTGAAAATAATGTCAGGTCCAGAGTGGTATTCATATACAAATAGTGAGTTCAGTTAATCAATTGCAATCGACAAAATGTTTAACCTGGACAATCTTTAAGAATTTGTATGCCTGTGTACATCTCTTTTTTTATTGTATATCAATCTAACTGGTAAAAAAAAGGGTGACTCTGGGAAAAGGGCCCCTCTAAGGAAATGCTTAACAACTGATCTAAGCGGTTGATACATTGTGTTAGATAAAGACAAACATACAGTGTCACACACACATTTCGCCATTATATAACTGACAAGAAATGAAGTAAGTTTTAGAGTTTGAATTAAGTTAAATGGTTCGAATTGTTCAAATTCATGGTCAATTAATAAAATAACTATTTGCATGGCGGTTTTTGCATTGTTCATTGGCAATATAAACGTTTAAATCAAAACTGTTAAATAGAGAGCTCTTTGGACATGCGAGTCCACTTTATGGACTTCCCGTACTTTACGCCTTGTATGACGACTCAAACAACAGAAATAGATGAAACACGTAATCAAGTATCCGGATAATCTGTCATAATTTGTACAATGCATACGGCTTGACATCCTATGCTTAGTCATTGACAGTACAAGTGTCGATTGCTCCCGGTGGTATTGTGCTGAGAACATTAACACACAAATTTTCTCTCCGTTTAGTTGTAGCTAATAAAACAAAGATATACTGAGTCTAACGTAAGAGATACAACGTCTCACTGTAGATATAACAAAAATAATATGTTGACACTAATATGTTGTCATAGTTTAGGGTTCAATAAATTTGGTCAATTTTTTTTTTCGATTGAATTCAACCATTTAAATGTAACACAAATGACACGTTTACATTGCCAATGAACAATGCAAAAACCGCCATGCAAATAGTTATTTTATTAATTGACCATCAATTTGAACAATTCGAACCATTTAACTTAATTCAAACTCTAAAACTTACTCCATTTCTTTTCAGTTATACAATGGCGAAATGTGTGTGTGACACAAATGTTTGATGTAAAATGTTTTAAATCTACATATGATAATTATCTCCCAATGAGGTACACAACCACATACTATATATATATATATCATGGCATTTACATATATTGCACATGGAAGAGTTCTGAACATTGAGCTGAGTAAGTTAAAAGTTGAATAACAACAACTTATAAATGGTTCAGTCTTGACCCCAACCCAAATGCACACACAGTGACAATGGCATGAAAAGGCTTGAAAAGATGTATTCTCTAAGAAGACTACATTTGTTTTCACATAAAAGATAAAATGTGTCTTTTTCAGAAAGTTTTAAATGATTTTGTAAAGTGCAATAACCTTTATTTTTCTCTACCTTTGTTCATTCAATAGTTAAATGTACGTATTCGTCAGTTGTTTATGGCGTCCGACGCGGTTTGGAGAGTACTGTTAAGAGGCGATGTTTTCAAAAGTCTAGATGAATTTGATTACGTTTTCACCACTACGTTCCGAGTCCCATACGTGAGTATTCTTTGTTTGTGTGATAAATTTGTTTAAATCGTTTTTAATTTTGTTATGTGAATTATTTATGATAATGTTGACAGTGCATATAGCTTTAAATTGTATATTGAAAGAGTATGAAAATAAATTAAATTATTACAAGTGACTCATCAAACATTCACTCTTAATTTGTTATAACATGGTGTTACCACAGGGAATGCAAAGATGGAAAAGTGACTTCTTTTTTGGATGGCAAAGAACGAACAGCTTGTCTCACTCACTTATCTCCCTTTGCACCGAAATCCCAGAAAAGTAAGTACTAAGGTGTTACTGAATATGATTGTCATCTAGACTTCATCTTATTTTTTTGTGCATAAAGAGAAAAATTATAATCGTAGACTCTCCGTCTGTTCTATAACAAACTTTAATTTTAACTTTACGTTAACTGGCAGTGGTCATTTTAAAGACATAAAACATTATCAACGATACATTGAAAACTAAGGATCTGTGCAATGGTCTTTTATTTCTTCTCCTTCTTCTTCTTCTTCTTCTTCTTCTTCTTCTTCTTCTTCTTCTTCTTCTTCTTTTAATAATAATAATAATAATAATAATAATAATAATAATACTAATACTAATACTATTAATAATAATAATAATAATAATAATAAAAATAATAATAATAATATATATTATAATATAATATATATAATATATAAAAATATATATATATAATTATGGCAGTAACAAAAACCAACATCAACGACGACAATAATAATAATAATAATAATAATAATAATAACAATAATAACAAAAATAACAAATACCAACAACAATAATTATTATTATTATTATTATTATTATTATTATTATTATTATTATTATTATTATTATTGTCGTCGTTGATGTTGGTTTTTGTTACTGCCATAATTATATATATACATTTTTCAGATTTGGGGTGACAGATGAAATGGTTGCTTCACAAATGGAAGGACTTACACTGCAGCAAGCAATTGACTCCAAGCGTCTTTTTATCATAGACTTGGAAATTATGAAAGACATACCAACAAAAACCAAAGATACTGTTGTACGTGCCTTTATTATTTTTGATGATAAACCTTTTTTTCTGCGGTCCTGTAATTTTGGATGACAAACTGACACTGATACCCATTGGGCATAAACTTTAACTTAGTAAATAACTACCATTTCACAGAGTTCTTAATTTTATTATTGTTAGAACAAATCTTGACGACTGCTGTTTTCTTTTCAGATCCCATCACCTATTGCCTTGTTTTTCGTTAACAAGGACAAAAATCTTATGCCAATAGCTATTCAGCTCTTTCAGCAAGCATCACCACAAAATCCGGTATGTATGTGAATGAACGTTATTGATTTCTAACCAACATTTGCATTGTTAATTTGTATAAAACTTATATTATTGCGATGCTGTTATGCACTTGTAAAACATTTTTAAAATGGATTGAATTTAGACAAAACCAACGCAATTTGAAAAAAAAATTGCTGCTTACAGAACGCGTTGATAACAAAATTAAAAAAAAAGTTACTATTGTAAACTAATACATTATAATATTCATGTTATTGAAAACACCCTTTTTGTATTGTGTAATTATGAATTTGTGTACATAAGGATGAGAACGCAAATATAAACCACATTGTAATGATAAAAATCAAAATCTAAGGGCAACCCAAAATCAACATTTCTTGAATGTATTTTTTTTTCAAACTACGTATTTACATGTACATCATGGTGTTCTTCTAAAATGCGGCAAACTATCATTCCATTTAAGTATAGATCGGAAATCACACAATGAACCCATTTGTTTAAATGCAAGATAGACTACTCATTATATTTATGCGGATTTAAAGTAATTATGATAACATCTCTAACAGAAAATTGAATTGAAGTGATATTGAAGTTTTAGAATAAGATATTTCAATGTTCGATTTCCTTGAACTTTTAAGTTACTTTCGTTTAGGTATTTCTGCCAACGGATCCTGCATACACGTGGATAATTGCTAAAATGTGGTATAACCTGGCAGACGCAACCTATCACCAATCACTTACACATTTAGGTAATATAATTATATATATAACCTTCCTATTTTTTGTTTTTCATTTGAATGACCTGAAGCCTTTAACAGCTATACTAAATTGAATCCTTTTTTGATTCATTGGATTGATATTACATTCAAAGTTGAACAATCTGAGTATTTATAGTTACAAGGATTTGCATCAATGAAATTTAGGAATTTCACCAAAATATTGCAATTTCGGGGAAAACACAAAATCGAATCCACAATACTGAAGTTGAAAATAAAATTCAAAAATACTTAATCTGCAAAATTTGACAAAAACTGGATTTAAATAATGCTATGTAGTGTATGTCTTGTCAACAAGACATGTATAATTGGATAATGTTTTTCATTACAAAATCCAGTTATACATGGGGCGGGAGAAAATAAGCCATAAATGTTTTGATAAATATTGTCCCTATACTTGTTTCCACTAACTTATTTGTTTTTATTATGGTTAATACTGTAATTAAACCTCTCGGATTTGAATTTAGATGTCACTTTCCTACATTGCATGGATTTGGACCCTTAAAAAATTCAATTGATGTTGTGTATTAGGATTAAACATTAAACATGAATTCCTGAACCAACAATAGCTTTATATTTCAAAATAAAAAATCCTGACTCTGTCACTATAATTGCAGTTTCGGGATTTTTGATGATGTTTTTTATCCAACCATTTTCCAGGATTTTGTCACATGTCCTTTTTTGATTGCCCATTGGATATCAGTTCCAGTATTTTTGCAAAAGAGCCTCGTATTGATATTGGTTATGATAATAAGAATATGACAACATATACATGCATCAAGGAAATGCATATCTGGGGGTACTGCAAATAAAATGTTGTTCTTTTCTGTGAATTCAGAAAATCAATATGTCTCTTATCTTATTTATTTTTCATACTTAACAGGATTTACACACTTGACAATGGAAGGAATTTGTGTGGTCATGCACAGAAATTTGTCGCTTTCACACCCTTTGTTTAAACTGCTGGCTCCACATTGCTTGTATTTACTTGCGATCAATACGTAAGTTTATCACTTTGCAATATTTAGAAACAAAGATGTTATCCTTATATTACGTCGTGGGGTAAATACAAAGAAACGAAATAATGAATTGCAAACTATACCCAACGGAGTTTTGAAAATGTAATTAAATTTAAGTTCTGAAGTTCCAATATTTCGTAAGAAACAAACTTGATTTTTAATTCCTCGATAATTTTACAGTTTGAGTGCTATTTATTTCAATTCTAAAATCGCTAAAATTACTTCTCGCTAAAATTGATACCATATTTTAGAGGAAAAAAACGGCAAATTTGCGTCTCGCTAAAATTTTCATTTATACGGTATATAGTTCCTTGGCCGCTCAGTTACGCTCAGTTGGGTATCAATTTTATTTTAAATGATAAATTACTTCATTTATACATCATACCTATATAAAGATAAAATGTTCCCATAGATTGCATACCCGTTCATTGTTATGTTTATAAGAAACAACGAGTGCGAAGATTTCAGGGGGGTCCCACTTAAAGATGTTTATCACTTTCACACCTATATGAGCCGGCCTGGCTCAGTCGGTAGCGCGCTCGACTCGAGTCCCGCCGGCGTCAGGTTAATTTCCTGTCTTTCGGATGAGACAGTAAAAAGTGGAGGTCCAGTGTTACAGTAGGTGTCGGGACGTTAAAGAACCCTCACTGCTCAATGGCCGTAAGTGCCGAGCATAGGCCAAAATTTGAAGCCCTTCAACGGCATTTGGTGACGTCTCCATATGAGTGAAATATTCTTGAGTAGGACGTTAAACAACAAAAAACAAACAAACATTCACACCTATATATCTGGCAAACGAAAATAAAAAAAAAAACGATTTGTAATTTATAGAAACATTTTATTCTTATATAAGTTTGATGTATTGTTGATTATACTTTAAAATAAATGACACCTTAACTGAGTGTAAATAGGCAGTTAAGGGGCTTTAGGAAAATAAGACTTGAACTGTAACGGAAAAATATGTCATACATATTATTTTATTTTTTTTATCATACAATCGCAAAATTTATACCGTATTGTAGGACAAACCCTAAAATTTTCACTTATACTGTCTATATATATTTATTACATTTTCAGTGTGGCCAGAGAAGAACTCGTTAATGATGGTGGAGTTTTGGATAATGTCATGGCAGCAGGATTCAGAGGAGCGCTCCACCTAGTTAAAAAAGCGTCAGTATTGCTCAGATCTTTTATGTTTCTTACAATTTTAAAAAAAGTTATCAAAGATGACTTTCATCTTTCAAAATATTTTACATGTACAGCTGCAAAATCAAAATACAAATGAGTCTGATATAAGGAAAATGCACACACACACACACACACACACACACACACACACACACACACACACACACTTGTTTATCTCTTTAAATCTACACACCTTTACACGTATGTTTGTTTGTATGTGTATTCACTTATTGTTTCTGAGACTGACTATTTTGGCCTACATGGCTTAACAGTGTTGTGATGCTGTCTTAAGACAAAAGTCTACATTGTAATATGTAAAATCTGTTTATTTGACTTTTACGTTTTTGTTTCTCTTATTTTACTTACCTACATTAAGTTTTTAGTGAATTATTTACTTTATTTGACAACAGATAAATTCCATAGAGATTTAATAGAAGAAAGATATCGTACGTTTTTCTCTCGACAGAAGGATATTTATTTGCCTCCGTATTTTTATCCGTGCTCGAAGTTGTGATGTACATGTGCATGATGTTAAAATATTCATATATTACACACAAAAATAGATTTATTTTAATAAATAATGTACTAGTAAACACAACGAATGCATAGATATAAATGCTTAAGAAAAAACAAGGAAGTAAATGGATTTGTAGGGACCAATTGTAGTTGCAGATTTTTCTGTTCAACAGGGATGGTTCACGCTAAACACAAATTGGGTTTATTTGAAAGAGCTTATCTTCCTGATTCAAAACCCGAAAAAATATATATCACTATTTATCATTAATTTTATTAAGGTTTCCGGATTGGCGACTGGATGTGCATGGCACTTTACCAGAGGAATTAAAACGAAGAGGGGTGAGAATATAAATATTTTGTGTTTTGATATGGTATACTAATGTTTTATCAATGTAGAAATGTCACCGTGGTCATCTCGGTTTTCATATCTATATGACCATAACGATAGTCATTTTATAAAACCTTATTTGAACTTAAACTACAAACATTGTTAAAGAGATTTACTTTGAAGGAGTGTATAGAACCTTATTTTGCCCAAGTGCTTTTATTTTTCATCATTGTCCTTTGGATATTTATTTTATGACCTATGACCTCTTGTTTTCATCTTTCAATCCTTTTTTCATCAGGAACCACGACTGTATGGAAACAGGTTGTTGAGTCCTGTAGAGAAAAATGAATTTACGATGTATATGACTTAAGACAAAACATAAATGATTTACAATTTATCAACATTATAAAAAAACAAGTCGTAGAAATAACAAGCAATAGGTCATGTATTAAAACAATTTCAAACATTAAAATTTAAAAGATTGGGAAAAAAGAATTTTCTGAATGCATGCAAAAACCTTAGGGTAGAGCAGAAAAATGTACACGTGACGCGAAGCCGTAGCCATGGCGATCCCTATTAGTACACATAATCTGTTTCACAAACAAAACGTTTATTTTCATTCCTGATAAGACAACAGATATCCTCTTTACATTTACATTTTTACATTTTCATTTGTTGATTCTTTTCGTTTTGCTGACTTCCTTACCAAATTTAATTGTGTATGCGTTTATTTAGTTTTTCTAAAAGTATATACGGGTATATTAAACATCTTTGTACTGGTTTATCAAATTCAGGTTGATGATCCTGCAGTACTTCCTCACTTCTACTATCGAGATGACGGACTTCTTCTGTACGACGTCATCAAGAAGTATGTCACCGATTATGTACATCTCTACTACGGTTAGTACTGAAGTATCTATCATCATATGTCATCATCAACTGTGGAATTATATATATATATATATATATATATATATATATATATATATATATATATATATATATGTGTGTGTGTGTGTGTGTGTGTGTGTGTGATAGATAGAGATAGAGGGAGAGATAGAGGGAGAGAAAGAGAGAGAGAGAGAGAGAGAGAGAGAGAGAGAGAGAGAGAGAGAGAGAGAGAGAGAGACATAATCCGCTCTCAATTAATACTTATAAGCGTTTATTGTCAAAGGTATGGTGGTGTACTGTCGCTTAGTGTTTCAAAATTTTGTTTTGGTTTTAAATGCGGTAATAACGAAAATTCATAGAAGAATATATTTTGTTTTTATATAAATATCGACATTTCACTGTATTTGGAGGTATAAAGATGAGAAAACAGACTCCGTTACAAGGACGTAAACAATACAATATTGATCAATGGTCACCAACGATGGTGCAAACCGAAAAAAAATCTGTGCATGTTCATCCAGGAAACGAAAACATGTGTCAGAGAGTAACGAATTCAAGAGTATATATATATATATGCGTCATTAGTTTGCCCGCAGAAATGATATTTAATTGGTATTATTATAGTACCTCTTCCGTACGTCAGCACTGATGATAAGATGGAAACATTGTTGCATTCTTTTTTATATCATGCACATCAGTTTTCAATGATTAAAATTTGTTTAGAGCAACAATATGCCTTAAATCGTTTTTAGGAAGCTAGCTTGATACATGCATGCTAAATTGAAATTCTGCCTCTACTACGTCGTCCACAACTGCTACTAGGACTAGTACCCAAATTCTACAACAACAACAACAACTACTACTACTACTACTACTACTACTACTACTACTACTACTACTACTACTACTACTACGCTTACTACTACTACTACTACTACTACTACTACTACTACTACTGCTGCTACTACTGCTACTACTACTATTTCTACTTTTAATATTACTATTACAATTAAAACAACAATAACAACAACAACAACGATAACAAATGCTACTACTACTACTACTACTATGCTTACTACTACTACTACTACTACTACTACTACTATTTCTGCTTTTACTATTACTATTACAATTACAACAACAATAACAACAACAACAACGACAACAAATGCTACTACTACAACTACTACTACTACTACTACTACTACTACTACTACTACTACACCACCACCACCACCACTACTATTATTATTATTACTACTGCTGCTGCTGCTACTACTACTACTACTACTATGCTTACTACAACTACTACTACTACAACTACTACTTCTACTACTACTACTACTACTATGCTTACTACTACTGCTACTACTACTACTATGCTTACTACTGCTACTACTACTACTACTACTACTACTTCTACTACTTCTACTACTACTACTACTACTACTACTACTGCTACTATTACTACTACTACTACTACTACTACTAATGTATAGTAGTAATAATGCATTATAAATTACAGACGATCAACAGAAGATTCTGTGTGACTGGGAGCTTCAGAATTTTGGAGAGGAACTCGTAAAACACTGCAGTGATAGCGGGCTTAAGGTATTTCACTTCATTTCAAAAACATCGAGTTGCGTGTGTATAGATCAATAATTTATGTTACGATTCTAAGAAATTTCTTCAACAATGAAACCATAAAATAAAGAACTGTCAATGTGTAATATTTCTTATACTTTTCGCTTTTATCTTGAACAGGAGGTAGGAAATGGTGGGAAATTTGAGACAGTCGAACATATTGTATCTTTGTTCACGAGTGTCATATACATCGGCAGCGTGTCACATGCGGCAGCAAACTTCTCACAATACGACGAGTACGCATTCCCGCCGAATTATCCACTGTTACTTAAAGGATCTCCTCCAAATACAAAGGTACAGATTATTTTATCCATATTGTTATATTTATATACACATGTATATATTCTATTACATTCTGCTAGTATAATAAACATTGTAAATATACAATAGAACTTTCGCTTTTATGAGATCATAACTGACGTACTCAAAGGAAACTGATTGGTGAGGTGGTCTCTAAAGTGAAATTCTGTATTTACTGTATATACTATACACATTATATGTCGTAGTGTGTATATTATATTGCTTCATTTGTTTTTGACACAATACGTCTTTGTGATATACACTTATATGTGATATCACAAAATTATAAGTCGGAATGTGTTTTGAAAGCCAAGCATTTTGCGAAGAAACAATCACTGCACTTATTGCATTTCTGTCTCTAATTCCGATTTCAATCGAAAACGTATTGCTTGTAAGACAATCAAGTTTACTGTGTCATTCGTCACCCATAGCCTTGGTTTTAATATTCCTCCGACAACACAGTGACACTTACTTCCGTGTTGCGGATTGCAGAAAAGTGTAAACTTCCTGATTAGCGTAATTCATTTCACAAAATGTCATACATTGTATGACATTTGGTAAGTTTCCAAACAAAGGTCACACAAAGTTTACAAACAATGGAATTATGACCAAAGATGACGCATTGTCCTGTTTGTTAATCGTCGGAATTGCTAAGTCTAAGGCTGTCGTATTTTAATATTGTTTCTTTTAAATACACAAGATGAATAAAAAGACAATACATAGATAAATGAGTGAATAATAATAAAATGAAAAGACAATTAACAAATTTATTAGAATATCAATTAATTGGATGAAACTTGTATACAGGACCCATTATCGGAATCGGATGTTGTGGCAGCTTTACCATCAAAGTCCGTCATATTCGAATTGATGCGAATAGTGAAGATTTTAAGTGAAAAATCAACGCAGAGTTTAGGAGACTTTGAAGTTCAGTATATTTATGATCCCCTTGCAGTGCCGATTGTATACAGGTTTGTTTATCACGTGGCAATTTGCATAACTTACATAATTTCAGATGAAAATCAACTTTTGAATACATTACTTCGATAAGAGCAAAATAAGAAATCAAACGAAATTACTCTAGTCTATTTGATTTTCTTTATACGTGTCATATTCTGGTCATTCCACTTGGACGCCATAAGCACTTGTCCCAAAATTGTAGTAGGTGCCGCCATTTTGTATTCAAAACGTCATGTGATACTAAGTATTGCTCAATCAAAAGCTGCAAGACCGCTCAGCATTCTCAGAAAGAGTGACATGGAATGGCGTTAAATACATAAAAAACTACTGGTTAAATTATGTTTTTATTATTTTCTGAAATTGTCAAAGAGAACTAATGCATTTGTCCCTTAAATGACCAAGAACGACATCTGGCATGTATGATTTGTATCGAACTACAAATTTTCGTGTCCATCCTTTTCGGATACAAAAATTTTAATATGAAGAAAGTAGCCGATACATGAGACTAATGGTCAATTTATTATAGTGTAAACTAATAAAACAAACAACTCGATGATCTTTTCAGTTCTAATATTTTTTTTTCAGATTCAGAGAGGATTTACAGAAAGTAAGCGAAACTGTGAAAGAAAGGAACAGAGATAGAATCCATAAATATGAATGGTTGGATCCGGAAAATATTCCGAATTCAATTAGTATATGATTATCGTACATGAGCAGACATAGCTTCAAAATTCGATAACTTGTCAGGTTTGACCGGGATACTTTAATCATTGCAGACTTTTTGACGTTATCAAGGGCAACATAACCAAATTATCTGATTTCAAACAAATGAAATAACCACATCATCATCATCAGCAGCAACAGCAGTAGAATCAGCGCCAGCTAGTTTTGAATATGATATTATAAAACAATACCAAATGTATAGTGCAAAGAAGTCACAAATGCTCAAGACGGTTAGTTTTAGTGATAAAGCTTCATATGATGAGCTTGAATTAAAGATAAGATGTATAGTTCCTAAAGAGATCTGCTTTTTAACTGTATATCGTATCCTTATATCTTATTCTATTTGTTGTTACCGACAAAATTTCAGAATTTAATTCATAATAACCTTTATAATTAGCATACTAATTATTAATTATTACAGAAACTGGATTGAAATATTCAGATGAGGATTTATTTAAGAACAATACGTTGGGGGGGGGGGGCATACGTTGGTTTCCTAAAGGTTAATGTCTTAGAATTAAAATTTTAAATATAGAGAATGTGTATTACATTGAAACGGAGATGGACAAGTTTTACAATGACAAAGCCTATTGCGCATATTTCGATAATGCTTTAGAATAAATATAACCCAAAACCTAAATTGATTGCTGTAGGATCTAAATTGGGATATAAGATAGAATGGAAACCGCGCATGTGTATATCTAATCGGTGTTTATATTCTTTTTGGTAACTCTCCAGGACAATTGTGACTTGGCAAAATATCTATGAAATGTTATCATCGTAATAGTATAATCATGATATAAACTTTCAACATTAAAATTTATAGATAACTGTATGTGTTTTTTTTTCTGCATGTGAATATGACAACTGTATGCCTCAGAAAACTGGAAGGTGGTGTTTTGAGCAAACCACCAAATTATCAAGAAAATTGTTATTTTATAAGAAGGTCATAGCTGTAATCAACTCTGTATTTCAAAATGTTGATTTTTGATGCTGATTTCCATAGAAACAGTCTATTATTGTTATCGAGGTACATACTTCTCATCACTCTTAAGTCATCAAAGACATTGGAATACAAAACTAACAAAACACCCCTGCACGTGAATCAAAAACTCAATTGACTTGGCAAGAACGATGTATGTCAACTTCCGGTTTAATTTCCAAGATTAGTCATGAATAGAATTTAGCGATCCGCGATTATTTAAGATTTACGTTATGTTAAAGCGTAATCAATGGAGATAATAGTTTATGACTGGTTATATTTAATGATTGCATTGATAATGTTCCAAGGTGTATGAATTTCATCGTTCCTTTCAAACAAATTACAAAAAGGTAAAATATATTTAAAAAAAGGTTTTCGAAGAGATTACAAGTTGATTAATTTACTGTATGACTGATCGTTTTGAAGGCATACACACAATAAACATAAGAAATCAATTAATATTATATGAATTAGAGAAAGTTCCGATGCGTTTGTTTAATTATTTTGCTGTTTAAAAAGTAGCGACCTATTTTTCTTGGCGGAAGCAAATACCTGGTGACAATGAACTCGGTAAAAGTCGCTGGCCTTGTGGAAATAAACAGATAAACATGTCAAGGTAGTCAGTTGCGGTTGTAGCAGGGATCAAACTCGAAGTAACTACAGGGTTTAAGTTATCTGCTTTCTGAATATATGATCAGAAAGGTATTCATTTTGTTGGTTTTTTTTTTTCAATTTCCGCCTATTGGCCGTCTTCCCGTGGAGTTGGTCGGATTATGCTAAATACATAATTTTAACGTAAAACTGAATAATAATAATTACCAAGGAATATTTTAAATCTCCATGTCCATTTGGACATAATAACGGTCTCCACATGAAGGACAACTGCGAATCAAAAACGGATTGGGATTGAGATGTCCGAATATAGTCAGCGTCTCCTGTTAGCACTCGTAGGAAATGTTCCATGTCCAGGTGAAAATTAGGACTCCATAATACACAGCATCATCTGATAGCAGCTGCTTTGCAGATTAAGAAACTTTTTGAATTTTGCAAATCGAGTCAGTAGTTCTGAAGTTATGGTTATCCAAAGACGGAATAATGTGGTTAAAGTTAAGAACACCATCTTGATATATGTATGTAGAAAAAGGCCATATGCAATGGCACCAAATTTATGCACTTTTTTGCATTCAGCACTTATGAAAATTGTAATAACTTTAGAAGTATTATTCAGAACTTGATGGGGTTTTACAGATGTAGTATGATACTTCCGGTTTTAATATCGACATGGGGGCCATATTGAAATATTCAAAATGGCTGCTTTCCAACATCTTGTATGCATTGGCTTTCACATAAATGACCATAACTTTTGAACAACTGAACAAAAGAGATGCTGCTGTGGTACTTACAATATGTATTCTTTGTTGCATGACCTTACCTATGATACCAGTGTTACTTGCCATTTGACCTTAAGTACAAATCCGTATAAAAAGTACTTTCGTGTCATATAGGACTTTGATACTTGACATGTGCATTGCTTGTGACACGATCATTCATATTTTTACCATGTGACCTTGACATTGAATTTCGACTCACTTCTACCAATCAGCCATAAGAATGAAAATCTGAATGATGGATATTATTTATTGTACGAAAATCAGAATGATGGATATTATTTTATTGTATTTGAAAAACGGTCAAATCACCATTCCGTAGATCCTGCAATAAAGGAACAACGTAAACTTCGTTTGGCTGTACATCATATATGATATGGTATTTAGATTTCACAGGGTCTGAAGCTGGAATACACTTGACAACTTTTGCAAAATACCAATCAGCAGAGGAATCAGGGGTGTCTTTTGTTATAGTATTACCAAAGACCAAAACAAATGCTTAAGACGTTCATTAGTTTAAACTGTTAAACTGGAGCTCAATTGATGAAGTATAATAATAGACAAAAAAAAAAAAAAAAAAAAAAAAAACATTGTCTTGGGCATTATAACTTTGGTATTATGTTTATAATATATGAGCCTGAATTTAATATAAATGCATATTTCCGAAAGACAAGGATTCTCTAGATATTGGGCTGACAATTTCAAGGGGCACTGAATATCAATAGGGGTCATTTATAGCCAGTAAATGTATGAAGTAGCATTACAACCATTCAAATATTTCTCAGGTATTTGACGGACACTAAATTTATGAATTACAGCATTGTACTCAGTTCCCTTTTATCCGGAAACTCACAGGGATAATCTGCTTCCCATAAACAGCATACAAATGAAACATCCTAACAATAAACAAAATGGCACATGGGCCACATCGCTCGCTTGAACTGTGTTGGTATCTTACAAATATGGGAATCTCAAATTTACAAATTATTTTCACACTGCTTAGGAGTGGAAGAGACTTAAAAATGAATGAAAATGACAAAGCTGGGGATAGATGTCAAAAACATGTCAAAAATTAGTTTTCCAATTTATTCCAAAAACAGGAAATTGAATCATGCATCCATAAAAATCACTACCAAACCACAGGTAAAACACATAAAATAAATGCATCATAGCGAGCGCCGCTCGCGAAGCAAGCTTTTATGGTAATGCGTATGTGTAAGTACAAATAAGTCAAATTTACAATACTTTGAGCCAAAACACTTTCGTCTAACAGTCCCGGGTCAAGTTCGCGTTGAATTAAGCATTTTTTTTTTGAAAAGGTCAAAACCAAAATTTGTGATCATATATCACTCCATGAACATTTTTTTAAAAAATAGCACGAAGGCAAATAAGTCCTTATTAATCGCACACGCCATTTTTTACCAACCGGATATGAAGTGTTCCGATCAAGGGCGTTAATCATTCACGTTGATGGCTTTCCTAACTCGAAATGTTCAGTTACGCTGAATGGTAGGACTCGCGCCAGACATTGGACATTTCTTATCTTGTTAATTTCAAAATAAGATTATATATTTTTTTTAAATTTGAACTGACAATTTATTTGTGAGAATACTGAGATGTACTCATGTTACAATCATCTTGTTTACGAGAGTCCTACCATTGCAAGTCCCTTGAGGTAATTTCTGGATTTCTCTCCCGGTGACCAAACTTGTGTCTCATATCATACGACGTATGATTTGACATTTTACTATCGGTTATTAAAGAAGAATTATTTTGGAATTAACTTCACTAACAAAAAATCTGATGGAATTAACATTAGTTTGTAAGTTCGATAGTAACTTTGAACACTTCAGATGAAAGATTGTATCGATTTACTAACCTAAAAGTTTACAGTAAATTTCGACAAACACGACAGATTTAGTTACTTTCTAAAGGGATGAAACTCGCTCATCCTGCAAATCGTGAACACATTTAGAATAGAGTAGAAAATAAATTAGCCGATACAAGCTTCCTATATAGGTTTTTAACACTTCCATAGCCATACAGAAACAATTAGATAAAGATAAAAGAACAAGTGAATAATTTTCTGATAATTCCCCCTGAAATAAAACTCTAATTTAAACACCCCCTTCAAAAAAAAAAAAAATAAATAAATAAAAAAAAACAAAAAAAACACGTTACTTACTTTATAATGAAAATATAGGCTACTCTCCCTCCATATCATTTTGCTGTGTTATTATTTTTTTTTTTTTATTTCTAGTATATTTTTGTATTCATATATTCACTGCAATCACTGGTTACACATCAAACTAAGCCTTTTGACTTCTTTTATGCATCATGATATTTGACTACTAATCTTTTGCCGGTACACGACTTACTTTTATATATCGAATTTCTGTGTGATCAATTTAACTGTAGATCTATATTGTTATATTTTGATTCCAAATGATATATATTTAAAGAAAAACTAATCATTACATCTGCAAAGGAACTGATAAAAAGTGTGATGCTTGAGCAATCTGTATTTCCGATGGCTTTTTAAGTGCCACTACACTTGTCATCAGACTGTCAATTACAGATTGATCATTTCTTCACCATGAACTGATCAACAAATGTAACACATGCAGGAGAAAAGCATGCAACAACAGTAAACCCTTCTAGATCCACCACTGATCTTTGCTATACACACAAATATACATGTACATGTATAGATATTTTTAGAAAGTCTATCACAGCTATCTCACACTTACTATAATTGTGTTTCACATGGTGTCTGAATACTTGTTTCCACTCATCATTTGGATCTAAACCAATATTTATTATCGACACATTTAATTTGGCAATACGCAACATCAATAGGACTCAAGTAAATGAAAAAACCATGGTATTTTTCGATCCAACAGACATTTTGTTGTTTACATGTGCAGTTTAAATTCTGACATTGTTCATAATCTGCACCCCAAATTTCATTATTAAAATGAATTACATTATCCTAAAACATTTTAGTGGTCATTTACAATTGTGATACATTTAAGAGTCTTGTTGAACGTTCGTATTCTGATGCTCTTCTAAGTATACAGATGTATTTGACCAGGGCTCACTCTGCCTTTAGCCAATAATTTATTGAGCCAATGGTTAATTTTTCCTATCATTGGTTAAACATAAAATTAGCAAATTTTTGTCTAATTTTTGTTTCATATATATATATATATATATATATATATATATATATATTCATTTATTTATTTATATAGACCAGTAGTATGGACTGCCATCAGCCTGTTTGTACTCTTGTCAATACTTCATGGTACTATGGTACATTTACAAGTATACTTTGCTACATTTTAAAATCAAAGCCGGGATGGGCAAGACATATGATTACGTGTAATTCTTGTGATAATTTGCACCCATTTCGGCGAGCTTTGTTGTCTTCAACTCTTGTTTTTAAGACAACAAAATTTTAACCCTACAAAATTTTCTAATTCTACAGTATATACAAAGTAGAACTTCAGTGAGTCAAACATTTTAAATCAAATTTCAGAATGTTTTGAATACTTTTTTGGCCCATTTATATAAAAAAAAAAAAAAAATTCGAAGTCGAAATTTACATGTGTATAAGAACGCCCAATGGTAATTCTTGTCCTTCTCAAAAACACTTAGTGGTTCAATTTCTTGAAAATTAAGTTATTTCAACGCTAACTATATATGGTTTTGGAGCAGTCAAATACATCTTATAGAACCTCTGAAACTAAAAATCTATGATTTACAATGCCGGACCATGTAGCTCAGGGTACAGCAGCTGCATGGATTGCGGGAGTCCTCGCTAGGTTCAGTTTAAGGTCTAGCCACACATTTTCACCATCTTCTACATTTGGCGCCCAGCTTAATAACTCACAATGTAGTTATGAGTCTTGTGCTCAAAATGAAGAAAAGAAGTATGCAACAGGGACTGGGTATATATTGGATCAGGTGGCTCGTAGTCGGATCGTCTGCGTAGATTGTCGGGTCCTGGGTTTGAATCATAGTCTTGCTGTGCGGTTGTCAGCCCAGGTAGCTCAGTTGGTACTGGATAAAAGCATCCAGCTAGTCTTCGGGAGATTCTGGGTTGGATTCCTTGTCTGGCTATACATCCTCCCGCCAGCTACAAGCGCCCAACATGATTAAATTATAACTGTATTTATGAGTCTCGTGTCAGATTTCATCATAAAATGAAATTTCAAAAAGAAGGGATGAGTGTATTTAGAGACTGTGTACATGTCGGACTAGGTAGCTCAATGGGTAGCACAACCGCACAGATTACAGGAGGCCGGGTTCAAATCCAAGTCTGACCGTATAATTTCCCCTTGCCTGTCACAATAACTTTAAAATATGGGGTCAAAAACTAAAACTTAGCAGTAAAATTGATCAAATCAATTCATATTTAATAGTCATTGCAAGTGCAGTATTCATGAATAGTTTCTTACTTGGTTATTTACATAAGTATCTATCTGTGGACCACTTCAAACCATTTTATTTATTTATTTGTATTTACTGGTTCTCAGGTAAATTCAAAGTCAACAGTTAAAAATACGTGTAAGTCAAATTCCCATAATAAAAATATCAGGTTTCTGTTTCTCCGTTCGACACCCTATTCCTTAAATCAAGATGAAAATATGAAAAAATCAAGGGGTTAATTCATAGGAAATAAAGAGGTACCAAAACAAAGATAAATGAGTTCATTTACTCATACCAATTATTTACAAATTTCGGTATTTATCTGACAGAGTTCAGCAGAAGGTGAAAGGGTAGAAAACCGCACCATACGGTGACATGTAGGCTACGTTGTGATTTCTGTGGATATTATAGACACGAAGAAGAAACAGTTTAAATGATTTCCTAATTGATAAGTGGTTCATTAACAGAAGTTTTGAGCCTTGCCACTGTCAATAGATTGGGACAGTCAATCCATTTCGG